>JAANYP010004166.1:0-83115 GCA_020465985.1 Centrapalus pauciflorus
AAGTGTTTAGCCTGTTCACAAAGAACAGGTTCTGTTCACAAAGAACAGAACACTTTAAAATTGCCCAAGCTGCTCAACAGTGTAGAGCAGCGTAGACAGTTTATGTCCAGCCTGTTCAGCAGACAGAGCAGCTTGGACAAACTGTCTTAGTTGCAACACATGCAACATATAGAACAGCTTTAGACTGATATTGCAAATCATTTTCAGGTTCAATAAGGCATATAACAGGCCTTAAATTCAACCTTCAAATGCATCAACAGGTTTGATTATAAAATCTCCCCCTCAGATGTAGAACAGGTTTGACTGAGGCCTTTTTGTGCCTAACACTGTGACTTTGCTCGCTTTGGAATATTCTCATTTGCTCGTAAAATTCCTCGGATTAGAATTTGTATGAATCTCTGGAGTGGAACAAACTTTCTTGCTCTATTTGTTGTTTTGGCAAGTACAATCTCCTTTAAGTCTTCCCATATGCACTGAGCATAGTCATAATGCTTGTTAAAAGCAATTCCATGAAATATCCGTAGACAATGAATGCTACATCTATCGATGCTTGTGTGCTTAGAAGTCATACACCTATTGATAATCCCAAATAGCGTGTACCATTCCCCATTCAAACCATTTCTATGAAATTTGGAGCTCTTTGGTAGTGGCTTTGAGTAGCCCAGGCAAATCAAATCATGAACTAACTCCTCATCCGACACAAAATCTTCAAAATCAGCCAACTCGGGAAAGTTAACAGTATCTATACGTCTTGGAAGAAATAGGTTGTGACGAAGTCTAGCAAGAGTGATTTTGGTTTTAAATTGGTCTATGGTTACTTTGAAGTGGTGATTGCCATCAGCAGGAACAAATTTGACTGTGTGCCAAAATTGTTGTAGGTAGACCTGTGGGATAGATGGTTTATATTGAAGAAGATAACCTAACGGATGGCCTTTGAGAATGTCAACTATTATAGGATGACTGACTTTTATAACCTTGGTATCCAATCGATGGTTATTATCTCTGAAAGGTAGGCAATGTTTGGGTTTGACTAATTGGTTATCTGGGATGATATTTGAAGGTGAGGGTCGAGCAACGGAGGTTGAACGAACAGGTGTGGATACGAGTGTATGATTGGATGATGAATGAGAATCAGATGAATTGGAATTCTGAGACTGTACTGGAGATGCCATTTGAACACCTGTAAACAAATAAAAATCATGTTAGTCGGAACAGGTAAACAAATGAAAATCCTTCAAATGTAGAAAAACTGTAACATTTCATCAGAAATTATAAAAATTTGTGATTTTTTGTTTAAGGCATCGGGATTTCAGACAATAATAAACTATTAGTGACAGGATTCCAGAGTCAATCGTTCAGAGACCAATGTTAGAGAAACACAAATTTATAACAATTTCTTGAAAAAATGTGACATTTTTCTTAAAACATTAAAAATTCAACACTTAGGAAAAATTTTCATTTAAACTCGAATGAAATTATATCATTCTCGAATAACTCTTGATTAGTCTCGGATGACACATGAAACAACTCGACTTAGTCTATATACCAACTCGAATGAACTATAATCTTTCTCGAATAGAACAGAGTGATTCTCGAATATGACTATATTCAACTCGAATTACATATGTATGAAACTCGTATAGATCATGAGTGTTCTCGATTAAGTCTTTAATGTTCTCGAATGATCAATTACTAAGACTCGAATGAAGAAAGAACTTCCTTGAATACAACATAAGGCCAACTCGAATAAACCATACATCTCTCGGGCAATATGTTAATCGAGACTGTTGTTCTAAAAATGTTCCAAGTGTCAAACATACAGTCAACTCGCAATATACACAGAGTTCCTCGAATGGTACTTCAGTCAACTCGATTGTCTCTTAGTCTTTCTCGATGTGCATTAGACTCAACTCGAATGAAACTAAGAATGTTCTCGATTGAAGCCTTTAATCGAGAAAGTCTTAATACATTTATTTCCAAGTCCTTTATACACTGACTATTCAAAAATTGATTCCAAGTAGTTTTTCAGTGAATTAAAACTTGTATCCCTCTCGAAAATCAATTTTGAACACTTTTGTTTTACTGAACTTTGATTAAAAACAACATTTAAGTTGTTAAAAATGCACATTTCAGAAAAACTTTAACTTGAAGCTTTTTGACAGTTAAAATCCAAGTTTCTGTTTGTGTGGATTGTTTTGAACCATGAAATTTCATATTCATGTTCACATTCATACATCGAATCATTCCACACATTTAATTTCAGTTTGATGAACAAAAAATCAAGAACACTATGAACACAAATACGAACTCTTCGAACAAAAATATAGATTGAAGAACATAACAGTTAACAGTTACCTATTGATGTAAAAACAAATGAAAGAAACACAAAAAAAAATTACTCACAATATACTGAAATAGTTTTCTTGAATCTTTCGAAGATATGCGGGTTTGAGGTTTCTTTATGTTGAAGAAACTTGTTGGAGAAGAAGATGGGAAGTCGGTTTCAGAAAAAAAGTTTTTGAAATTTGAAATTCAAATTTATAAAAAACATTTGACCCGAAAACTAGTTTGACCCGGCCCTTGTATTTAAAAAACTACCGGCCCAATGTTGGACATTTTTAGATCCACTAAATCTCCATAACCCAATATCTTTACAAAAAAAAATTAACAAAATAAAAACAACAACAGAAACAAAAAAATTTCTGATAAAAAATAAAAAAAAATTAAAACCAAATTTAAACACAAGCAACACCAACAAACAGAAAGAAAAAAATTGAAAACAAACAATAATAATAAAAATGAAAAATACACATAAACAAAAAATTAACAGACACACAAAAAAAAATTTAAATGCTCCCCCTTTAATATCTGAATGATGCTCCCCCTCAAATGTGTATCATTTTTCTCAACTCAGCTCCCCCTACAAAATAACAGATAAATTTTATTAGATTTACTCAAAATCAGATAAATTTTATTTTCTGCTCCCCCTGCACATGACAATCCAGATCTTGTTAAATTCCAAAATATATTAACTTTTTAAGAATTCAAGAATTTAACATCAGAATAAAATCAATAAAAAATTAAAAATTAAAATTATACATTGAAACTACTGAATTATTAAATCTCAACGATTCAACATACCTAATTTGTACACCAAAAAATTAAACTTTTTTTCATCTAACGCTTTGGTAAACAAATCAGCTAGTTGATATTTAGTAGGCACAAAATATAATTCTATATTTCTATTTTCTACATGATCCTTTATAAAATGGTACCGAATGTCAATGTGTTTTGTTTTTGAATGTTGCACCGGATTTGATGCAATAGCTATTGCGCTCTGAGAATCACAGTAGATAGGTATTTTATTTGGTGTAAACCCGTAATCGCGTAGTTGGCTCTTCATCCACAACACTTGAGAACAGCAAGAAGATACAGCAACGTACTCTGCTTCAGCTGTAGACAATGAGACGCAATGTTGTCTCTTAGATGACCAACACACGAGTTTGTCACCTAAGAACTGTACTGCTCAAGACGTACTTTTTCTGTCTATCTTATCACCTGCGTGATCAGCGTCAGAAAAAGCAGTTAGTTTAAATGAAGATTCTCTAGGATACCACAAACCAAGGTTTGGAGTTCCTTTGAGATATCTTAAAATTCTTTTCGCAGCTGTTAAATGTGATTCTTTAGGATTCGCTTGATATCTTGCACAAACACATGTAGCAAACATAATATCCGGTCTACTAGCTGTTAAGTACATCAATGACCCAATTATTCCTCGATAGTGAGTTACATCTACAGGTTTCCCCGAAATATCCTCATCGAGTTTTGACTTTGAATCCGGAGCCATGGGAGTTTTCATAGGAGTACTGTTGACCATGTTAAATTTCTTTAACATGTCTTATATGTATTTTGATTGATTGATAAAAATACCATCAGCTAATTGTTTAACTTGTAATCCTAAGAAAAAATTTATTTCTCCCATCATGCTCATTTCAAATTTCTGGGACATTAAAAATGCGAATTTCTTACAAAATTTTGGATTTGTAGACCCAAATATTATGTCATCTACATATATTTGTATAACTATGATATCCGGACCCTGACGTCTTATAAACAGGGTTGTGTCAACTGCACCTTTGTTGAATCCACATTTCAACAGATATGTTGAAAGTGCATCATACCAAGCACACGGTGCTTGTTTAAGGCCATACAGTGATTTATCTAAAATATATACATGATCAGGTTTTGAAGAATCAGTAAAACCTTCGGGCTGATATGTATATACTTTATCTGTTAGTTCCCCGTTTAAAAACGCAGTTTTAACATCCATTTGATAAACTATAAAGTTTTTATGAGCGGCAAAAGCTAAAAACATTCTAATCGCTTCGATTCGTGCAACTGGTGCAAACGTTTCATCGTAGTCAATCCCTTCTTGTTGGCTGTATCCTTTGGCAACGAGACGAGCTTTATTCCGAATGATTACTCCATGTTCGTCCTTCTTGTTTTTAAAGATCCATTTCGTGCCTATAATGGATTTATCTTTTGGGCGCTCAACAAGTCTCCTGACCTTTAACCGTTCGAACTGGTTCAGTTCTTCTTGCATCGCCACAATCCAATCAGCGTCCAGAAGTGCTTCTTTTACATTCTTGGGCTCTATTTTACTTAGAAAATTTGAAAACAGACACTCATTTATGGTGGCCATTCTGGTTTGGACTGAAGCGGATGGATCACCAATAATGTTTTCTATTGGGTGATTTCTTGTCCACTTAAAAGTATGTGGAAACGGTTCTACTTGGTCTTGATTGGGATTACGATCTAGATATGTTGGTTGGGGGGTTACTTCAGATGTAGTTGGTGGGACATCTGAGGTAGGAGCTTCTGAATGTTCAGAAGTTAAGGGGGTTTCAGAAGAATTTGGAGGTTCAATTGGTTGTGCAATTTCAGTTGTCAATTGCACATTTGTTGTTGAGGCTTCTCCAGTTTCTTCTGAAACTTGTTGATGATAAAGATCAGAGACTACGACGGGATCTTCAGTAATCCTGTCAGGCACCAAATTTAGAACATTAGTTTTGGACTTTTCAAAATAGTCTTCATAAAAATTCTCAAACAACTTATGTAATTCTGAGTGTTCAGCTTTTTGTTCAGATGACTCCAATGAAGTCTGCGTTTGAGGTTCGGGTCCTGAACTGGTGTGTTCAGAAGCCATTACCACTCCTTCATCAAATTTGACATTCACGCTCTCGTTGACTGTCTTGGTTTCCTTGTTGTACACACGGAAGACAATCGACTCCTTTGAATATCCGATGAATATTCCTTCATCTGCCTTTTGATTAAACTTTCCAAGATTATCTTTGTCGTTTAGAATAAAACATCTGCAACCAAAGACATGGAAAATTTTAATATTAGGTATTCGTTTATTAATCAATTCATAAGGAGTCTTTCCGAGTCTCTTATTTATGATTGAACGATTATGTGTGAAACAAGCTGTTGCAACTGCTTCTGTCCATAAGAATAACGGTAAATTTAAATATGCCAGCATCGTCCTAGCTGATTCCACTAGTGTTCGATTTCTTCTTTCAACGACACCGTTTTGTTGTGGAGTTCTAGCAGCTGAAAACTGATGTGTAATTCCTACAGAATTCAAAAATGAGTCAAGCGATTTGTTCTTGAATTCTTTTCCGTTATCTGAGCGGATTGTTTGAATTGTGAGTTGCAACTTCACTTGTATTTTCCGGATGAAGTCTATGATAGTTTCGGTTGCATCCGATTTGGACCTCAAGAAGAAAACCCATGTGTATCGTGAATAGTCATCAACTATCACCAATACATATCGTTTCATATTAATGCTTTGTACTCTCATTGGTCCACACAAATCCATATGAAGTAATTCCAGTGCTCTCGTGGATGAGTGTTCAGTTTTGGATTTGTGTGTAGCTCTTGTCATTTTTCCTTTTTCACATGCGGCACACAACTGCTCCTTTTGGAATTTGAGAGTTGGCAGCCCTTTAACTAACCCCCCTTTCGCTAGGTTGGTTAACTCATTGGAGTTTAGATGTGAAAGGCGACGATGCCATAACCATGCTGTTTTAGATGTAGCTTTTGACATTAAGCAGACATCTTTCTTTAGATTAATCGAGGCTAAATCAATGTGGTACAAATTGGTTTTCCTGTTTCCTGCCAATATTTCCTTTCCTTCTCCGGATCTGATGCTGCACCGATTGGCTTTGAAATTGACTTCTAAACCTTTATCACACAAGTGTCCAATACTAAACAAATTATGTCCAAGACCATCAACATAGAAAACCTTTTGAATGGTAATTTTGTCGTATTTGAGACTTCCGTATCCTTTGATCGGACAAAACTGATCATTTCCAAACCTGACCGTCCCACAGAACTTTTCTACAAAGTCCGTGAGTGTGTCTCTTTGTCCGGTCATATGCTTGGAACATCCGGAGTCAAGATACTAGACATGGTTTACCTATAAGACGAAGTAGCACATGAGGTACCCACTTGTAGTTGGGTCCTTTTGTTTTAGGTAATTTATGCAAAGTATTATTTGTTTTCCTAACAGATATGGCTTTTAGCTTATCATTTGATGTTGTTTTTGGTACCCACTTTTGAACAGTTCTTTTAGGTATCCACTTTTGTACAATTCGTGGTGGAATTGTTTTTGAAATTCTTTTCTGTGGAACCTTTTTCTGTTCATAAAGTGGGTCCTTTTTCTTCGGTTGCCAGATGAGCTTATTAGATTTAACAATTGAAGGCTTACAAGCACAAGAATTCAAAGCAATTAAGTCCTTTCTTGAAAACTTTATACAAGAATTATTAACAAGTTTATTATTACAGACAGAATGTTCAATGTTGCTATTTCTATCTGTAACAATTTTATTCTTCACGCGCCACTCTTGTTTTATACTCTTGTTTTTCTGTTCTCTTTTCTTCTTTCTCCAAACTTGTTTTCTCGAACCGTTCACAATGATATCTGACATAAAAGAAGTATGAGAATTAGTAGATTTAGATACTTGTTTCTTCTGTAAATTTCTCATACCTTTTGAAGATTGGACTTTAAGTGCAATTGAGTCCGCTGATGAAGATGATTCACCTTTTTCAAAGTTAGGAGTATTAACAATAACTTTTGTTTTCTCCTTCTTTTGTTGTAATAATGGTGAATTATCAGATGATTTTAATGAATCTGTAGAAGTTCTTTGCAGAATTTTAACAGGTTCTTTATTATCATCTGATTGTTTGTTATGCAAAGGTTTGATATATTCATCAATTTTACCAATCATTTGCTCTAATGAATTAAAGTCAGAGTGCATGTACAGATCACATTCCTTTTCTGAATTTATAGAATCTTATGAAGTTGAGGATTGTGGATCAGACAACTTTATGTTTTTAGGCTGATTTTGTAATTTTTGTTCCATAGTTCTTAGTTCAGCCTTGAGAGTTCCATTCTCTGTCTCAAAATTTTTAATTTTCAATTCCAGATCAGAATTTATCATTTCTAGAATTGAATATGGTAGATATAACTTTTGAGATTGAGTAGGTAATTCAGACAAATCCTTTTCAGAATATGTTTGAATGTACTCTTCTTTAATATCAGGAATATTACTTGTTTCATTTATTCTGGTATAATCACCAGAATTTTGCATATTGTCTGATCGTAATCTTTTTATCTCTTCACTAGATTCTACTTCATCAGAGGCTTTCATAAATGCCATTATTAATCCTAAGTTCATGTATCTGACATCATATAGTGTTGGTGAACTAGATATTGCTTTTGTCAGATACTTTGGATTTTCCCAACCAATTCCAGATTTAGAATTATAAAATTCTGTGTCTTTTGGTTGATTTAAATAAATGGTTTGATCTGTTTGCCCTCTTTTGATAAATTCATCTTCCATCTTCTTTATTTTCTCATAAAGTTTAGTTCGTTCTTCAAAAATAGCATGATATTTTACAGAAAAATTGGAAGCTTCTAATTCTGCTATTCACAGTCTTTCTTGTAAATCAGATATATTGTGATTAAGATTAAGTATATTGCTTTGTAGTCCTCTTTCCTTATCTCGTAAATCTGAAACTGCTCGTAAAGCTAATGCTTTATCTTTGAAAAAGTCTAAAACTAAGTTATGTTCATTACGAAGTTTGTTTTCCAAAGAATGAGCATTTTTCTTTTCCGCCTTTAAAGATTTTTCAAACTTTTTAAGCATAAAGGCCATATGAGTTAGTTTTTCTTCTAGTACACATGATTCATTAATATCAGAGTCAGAATTAGAATGTCCTCCGGCTTATCTGAACCATCTGATCTTTCAGACTCTGAATCTTCATCATTTTCAGCAACATTTTTGCCAGTTGCCATCAATGCAACTTCTTTTGTCTCTTCCTCCTCAGATTCTTGTCTTTCTGCATCCTCTTCATCAGTTAAACCAACCCATACTTCATCCTCAGCTATCAAGGCTGATTCACTCAATTCTGACTCATTGAAAATCTCTGATTTGAGGCAAATATGAGCATCTTCATCCAGAATATCTTCATCTTCAGATAACTACAACCAGTGGTTATCCTCCGCCATAAGAGCTTTTCCAGACTCTTTTTCTTTGGCTAAGAGAGCCTTTCTCGTATAGTAGTCTGAGTTTTTGACTACTGGGAGTCTACATTCTCGAGCATAATGACCTGGTTTTCCACAGTTGTAACATTTCTGTTCTGAATCTTTCTTTGCTGACTTGTCTGATTTTTCATATTTGCCAGTCTTTCTTCCACTGCTTTCTCCTGATTTTTCATATTTTTCCTTTTTCTCAATTTTCCATTTCGTTTCATTTCACTTACCAAACTCACAAACCTTAGGTAAGTGTTTTCCAGTAGTTCTCCTTCACGGGCTCTGAAATTTTCAAACGCCATTAGGCTGTTTCTAGCCCTATTTGTGGCAGCTCTGTCAGATCCCCTCATCAGTTTACACACTTCATCCCAAATTGACTTAGCAGTTTTTTGTGTTTGTGAGGCATGTGTAAATATCATTGGGGATGGATATCAGAAGTAATTTCCTGGCAGTTTTATCCCCTAATTTTCTCTTCTTTTGGGCCTCAGTCAGGTTGGTGACCTCGACTGTCCTTGGTGGAATTATGGGATTACCGGTTGGTACTCCATGGATTGTTTCCATGAATGTGGCTGGTCCTTCTGTTAAGGATTTCAGCATCTCTTCTGATAGATCATGAAAGCTAATGAATTCAAGAAACCTCTCCCTCCATTGAACATATTCACCCCTGTATAGAATTGGGGGTTTGGTTTCTGATCCCATTGCTAGAGCGTCTTTTGACATGTTGATTGATATATGGGAAACTGTCCAAGATCTGATGAACTTTGATTGAGATTGAAGATGTTGATCAACTGTTGAAAGTTGATCAAACTTTGAAACACAGATTAGTACTAAAATGATCAACTGAAATCTACAACACAGTAACTTGTTAGTAGCAATAATCAACTTGAATCAGACACTGAATAGACTTGATGTTGATGTATTGCAAAAATCTCGAATAATGTTTGTATGAATCTCGAATGATCTAAGTATGAAACTCGAATGAGTTTAGAATGAAACTCGAATGAGTGTGATGTGAAACTCGAATGAGTTTGGAATGAAACTCGAATTTGCCTTTGTGAAACTCGAATTATGTTCAGATACTTGAGTTTTATAGTAAAACTCGATCAACTTTTATGTGAAACTCGAATTGGTCTTTTGAAAAACTCGAATTTGTCTTCTTTGAAACTCGAATAAAATTCAAACTTCTAATAAACTCGAATGATCTGTCACTTAAACTCGAATCAACTTTATATCCAACTCGATTGACACAGGTTGTCAACTCGATTTTCACAAGTATTCAACTCGAATGACACATAAGATATATGTATTTCGAGTTTCTTAATATTTTCAGATTTTTCAAGTCTGAAATTCAAATCAAATCTAAAAATTTGCCCATTTTCACTCAAATTGCAATCGAAGGTGAGGATTTTGATTACAAACACTTTTTGTGAAACACTTTTGTCCAAAAATAGATCTAGAATGGACTTTTTCAGTAAAACAGTAGTCGACTTTGTGTTTTTCAAATTTTGACAAAAACGCCTAGATCTTTTTCTGTGTTTTGTGAATCAATTCAAGTTTATAATCAATTGATTCTACTATTGATCCTTTACCTTCGATCCAATTTTCACTGTCTATGATCAACATATTAAAAACCCTTAGTGATTTTAGGGTTTTTCGAAAAAAAAATGCTCAAGAACAGTGAAGAATTTCGTAAAAAATTTCAATCTCAGATTCAAATTTTCACCCATAAAGCTCTGATACCAATTGTTAATTACAGTTTCTATATCAAATATGCAACAATTCAATATCAAGAACAATTATAGAAATAAAAAACTAACCGAATGATTTAATTCCAGAGAATGTCGATTACAAAATGATGAGAAGAATATCCAAGTCAGTAACCGCTTTTCCGTACAAAAAGTGAAATGTCAGATATATTTTATATTGAAAGTCAAACCTACTATTTATATACATAATTTTCGCAACTATAGAAGAAATACAAAACAACCCCTATACTTTGATTTCCATCAATTAAAATACATTCTAACATATATATATATATATATATATATATATATATATATATATATATATATATATATATATATATATATATATATATATATATATATATATATATATATATATATATATAGAATCAGGTTCATTAGCGTACCTATGAGATTCCAGCGTACCCTAATGTGAATGATTATTCACATATATTATTTTTGAATAGACATGTATAAGACAATATTATAAGACTTTTTTTCAAAAGGAGCAACATCATAAATCTTGTGAATGATAAAAAAAGATCATGTGAATGGTCATTCACACCATTCACATTGTGTGAAATGACCATTCACATGGATGACCATTCACATAAATATGCATTGAGCATTCACATAAGTTTTAAGGACACAGAATGTGTGAATGTATGTGAAATTCATATATCATGTGTATAACATTAATTTAAACATGGTTATGAGAAAAAAAATTTAAAAAAAATGTTTTTAAGGTTGGTACCTTCGGGTGCACTTGATTTCCAGAGGTACTTTTTTGAACCTGACTCTATATATATATATAGGTTAAATTTTTAGTTTATAGATAAAACAATGGGATATGTCATTTGCCAATAAATTGTTCAATGTGATTTTATTAAGATAAATTAAATTTTTTTAATAATAACTGCTTTTCTTTGATAACATTTTATTAATTGGTTTGAATAAATTGTTATTATAAAATTATGTTTGACGATATTGTAATTAAGTAATACTTTGCAAATACGTGTTTGTATATTAGTTGATGGAAAAATGATGGGTTTTCATTTTATTGTAAATTATTTTTTTTCTATATACTTCATTCTTATACATGAATTTTTTTTTAACTAAAACCAGTCTTTTGATCAACTCACATGTATTAAACTAGATATGTATAGACGTCAAATATAATTATGTGTAATAAAAAATATTAATGATTAATATAAGTAACATTTTTTCGCAAAATGTACAGTTTTATTAAAAAAACAAACTTTTGTTGTGTCATCAATCAGGCCCGTCTTTTAGGGCGTGCGAGAAGGTCGACCGCACAGGGCTTTCAATTTTGTAGGGCCTCACAATCGTAAAAATGATCAGAGTATCAAATGAAGTACTTTGAATATTAAGTTTTCATTAATCATTATTTCGTTTTAAGCATATTATATATCATTTTAGAAGTCTAATTGAATATACAAACACAAAACTTCTCGTTCACGACCTCTAATTTATATATTAAAACTCAGTTGCAAAATGAGTAATCTACTATTTAAATTTTTCGTAATCAAGAGCCTATATCGTATGCATGTGTACATGGCCTCCAAAATCCATGGGACGACCATGTCATCAATTAATATTAATACCAATGAGGTTTAGCCCATTTGGTATGAGAGGTTACGTGTAAGTGTCGGATCACGGCTTCGACTCCCGTCGGAGACAAGTTGGAATTTAGGTAGTGAAAGTAACTTCTGAAGTCCCCATTTGGGACAAAAGGGTAGTTTCGGAATAGGAGTAGATTAATTTGTCGTTCAAAAATTAATTATAAATATTAATTTCATCACACATCACCCGAGCAACGCACGGGTATTCAGCTAGTTAATTAGTGTTAAGGGTAATATTGGTATTGAAAATTTTAAATTAGAATCGAAGATTGTGTATCCCATGAAAATATTCATTTCAATTAGTATCATTCCTTACACCCATACTGAACATGTGCAATGGTGACACACCATAAATCTTGGTTTATCACAAAAATGGATCCATCGTCTATACACACCATAAACAACGATTGAATATGTTCAATACCGTCAATATTGGTTTATTACCAAAAGGGTTAACAACGACTAAAACACAATAAACCACGATTGGAAATGTTCAATAACGTGTATATGAAGTTAAACCTTCACGAACGGTTTGATGAAAATAACTACATTATTTGACACATCCGGTTGAACATGTTCACTAAAACCCATTGTCGAATCCGATTGAACATGTTCACTAAAACCCATTGTTGAATCCGATTGAACATGTTCAGTAAAATCCATTTTGAAATTTATTAAAGATATTGTTATGGAAGTGAATCTCTATAATTAAGGGATTTATTAATTTATTAGTTGTCATCTATTAATTAAGATAAACCTAATTGACTATATTACACTTTTTTTCTTATAACCAAACATGGGTGGACTCCGGTTCCCCAGACTAATATTATACCCTATTGATCCCGACCTTATATATATATATATATATATATATATATATATATATATATATATATATATATATATATATATATATATATATATATATATATATATATATATATATATATATATATATATATATATATATATATATATATATATATATATATAAAATCGGGTTCATCAGCATACCCTAATGTGAAATGACCATTCACATAAATATGCATTGAGCATTCTCATAAGTTTTAAGGACACAAAAAGTGTAAATGTATGTGAAATTCATATATCATGCGTATAACATTAAAGTAAACATGATTATGTGAAAAAAATTTTAAAAAGGTTTTTTAAGGTTGGTACCTTCAGGTGCCCTTGATTTCGAGAGATAATTATTTGAACTTGACTCTCTCTCTCTCTCTCTCTATATATATATATATATATATATATATATATATATATATATATATATATATATATATATATATATATATATATAAAATCAAGTTAATGAACATACCCTAAATAATCCAGAGTATCAGACACATCCCCTTGTGAATGATCATTCACAATTTTTTTTACATAACCATGATTATAATATTTTTTTAGGGTAAATTACAAATTTCGTCCTTGTGGGTTATTAGAAATTATGGATTGGATCCTTTGACTTTAAAAATTACCCTAACAGTCTTTGTGGTTGAAGTTTTGTTACGAATATGGTCTTTTGACCATTTAAAATGATCATTTTACCCTCATAGTGTTTAATAATTATTATTAATGTTGTTTCTATTGATATTTATGTTATTATTAAATAATAAACTAATTTAAACAATTTAAATTACCACCAATATTAATTATTAATTTAATATAAGAGACATAAATTTGAATAATAAAATATTAATCAAGACAAATGCATAATAAATATTAAAAACTAAAAAATAACGTTTTGAGTTTATATTTTTATTTTAAAAAAAGTAAACCTTTTATAAATCATAAAATTTTTACATAAACAACTTTTTAACACTTTCAATAAACGTTTAAAACATTTTTTATAGTTTAAACATTTTGAAAAAAAATGTTTAAAACTTAAAATATTTTGAAAACTTTAATTGTTTTGGAAAGGTTTAAAATTTTTTAACATTTTTTAAAAGTTATTTTTTGAATGTTTTTAGAAAAGTTATACAAACTATCAAAAACTTCAACAACTTCAAATTTTTTATTGTTCATCAAAATATTAATATTTTATTTTATTTTATTATTCATGAAGACGTTTAATTTTTCAACCAAAAAAATCAAAAAAGAAAACCTAAAGTTAAAACACTATTTTGTTTTTAGTTTTTAATTATCAATATGATGAAATAACAATTTATATGTTTTCATAGATGTTATAATCTATATTAAAATCATTTAATGTAAAATGGATAACAATGAATACTTAATAATAATAATTTATGTTATGATTTACAAAAGATTTACATTTTATTTTAAAAAAATCTAAACTCAAAACATTATTAGTTTTTAATTGATAATAATAATTATTCGTATCTCTTTAAAAATATTTTATTATTTATTTTCATGTGTTCTACACTAATATAATTTTAATGGTTTTTAAAATTATTTTATTATTTAATAATAATAGAAATAATAATAAGAGTAAAAGACATTTTTGGTACTTGTGGTTTGATGGTTTACCCGGATTCAGTCCCTTAACCTTAATAAGGTCAAATTTCATCCCTATTTTGCAAATTTCTTAGTTCAATAAAATGTATATCTAACTAAAATGTATATCTAATTAATATCTGCTCATGTGAATGGTCCAATTAGTCTTATGTGAATGCTCATAAGACTAATATTATACAACTTCACAAAATGGATTTATGTGAATGGACATGTAGCTAATGTGAATGGCCATTCACATTAGATGAATGACCATTCACAAAAAGTAGTTGACAATACATTTTTTACATGTCAGGTGCTGATATCATACAATCAATGTGAATGGTAAAATTGCCAATGTGAATGGCCATTCACATTGGTTAACTGACCATTCACATTGGTTGATGTTATTAATTTTTAGTATGTCGTTTATATTACTAGTTTAAATAATGTTTTTTGATGTTGTTACTGTTTGATACAATTGATCATTACATATTTATAATGGAACTTAATGTTTTCATCATTCAAGTAATGTGAATGCACATCCTACTATAAAGCATATCAATAAGTTGCATAAACTGTTGCATATATATATATATATATATATATATATATATATATATATATATATATATATATATATATATATATATATATATATATATATATATATATATATATATATATATATATATATTGTATTTAAAAATAGCTAACAAACAACTATGGTTATGTTGTTAACCCACTTGTACATGTTCAAAAGAAGAAAAAAACTAATCTGCAGTCTGAATTGGTATCATTTGTTCGTACGTTGAACCTTGTTTTTGGTGGCTTCCTTCAACAACCGCATCCTCTCACTCTTAGGCCTCTTCTGTCATTCAACAGCTTCATTATGCATGTCATCAACATTCATGTTGATGTCATGAAGCAAAATTAATGAAATATAGCGGCGACGAAGATGGTCTAGCTGTGGCTCCTGTAACTTCATATGAAGTTTGAAGCCACATAACCAGGTAGGGTCTCCCATATACGTTTCCAAATGCCTCGTTGTAAATATGCAACAATCAACTGCATTCAAACAGGAGCGCCAGACCATCTCTAGCCTAAAAGGATCAATCATTTGGATCCTATCGGCTGAAGGGTGAGAAACTTCGCGCAAATATTGTACAAACATTGCTTGCTGCAAAAGAAAGATGTATGTAATATCAGCATCATATCTACAAATACTGGTAACCTTTTATAAGGAAATTATTTCTGAAATAACCAATGTGAATGGTCATTCAGCTAATGTGAATGGCCATTCACATACACTAAAAGGGCATTCACATTAGATGAATCATATCAGCAAGTCTACAATTAATATCAATAATCTTAAATGTATGAATGATCTAGGCTTATTTCTGAAATTAGTCATGTGAATGGTATGTTTAATATATGTGAATGACCATTCACATTAGATGAATTACCATTCACATTAATTGAATAATAAAAACAGTAAGTGCAGTTTTAAATGATCATTTGTGACATACTGTATGTATTATGTTACTGATGATACTTACAATTTCACCGGGCACAAGATCATACCTGTTTTCAAACAGAACATCCGTTGATTGATTGTAGATCACTTCAATAGCTGGATGCCTCAAATCAAAACAAATACACCACATGTGTAAGTGTATGTTTATTGAGAAAAACACCTGCAAATACACAAAATAAAAAACCATGAAATATTTCAATAATGACATCCACTTATTCATTAAATAATGACAACACAACATTCTTACAAGATCAACATTCTTTAAATCCTTTGCATCTGGCTGATCAATAAAGGACTGCATCAAACAGCTACGAAAATGCACATAACGATCCGCTCGATCAGGTATAAGAGAAAGATCGTATGAATAAGCCTAAAACACCACAACAAAAATGAAATAAATTTAACACGAACATGTAATAAAAGTAATACAAATTGAAAAATAACAAAACATAATCAGTTCATATTTGTAATCTCAGTTCATCGTTGTAATCTTTAACTAACCAATGATCCAGCATGCACAAAAAACCGGCTTCGAGACGAGGCATTCCTAAATTTTTCTTGATAATTCAGAATAGATATCCAACAATCCAATACATGAATTGATGCATATTCACCAGGGATCATTGTCTCAAAAACACTGCGAATACCAAACAATGATCCGTTGTTCCAAATAACATCACTGCAAATGTGAATGATGATCAATAAGTTGTGACCGATGAATACAAACACATAAAAGCTAAAATAATAAATGATTAAAAGTGAATCAAAACTAAAGGAACTCACTGTTCATCTCTAGTAAACGAAAAAAATGTTGTCTACAACAGCTTCTTCCAAAGCAGACAACTTCACATTCATGTCTACCACACGATTCATAAAAGGTGACTTCAACGCGTCAGAAACCTTTTTAATCCTTTTCTCCTCCTGGATTGTCGGCTCAACCGCCACATCTTTGCCTTTCAGGTCAACAGCTTGGGCCTCAACATTTCCAGCTTGACTTGATTCCATATCATTCACCTGAATGTTTTCTGATACATTCGTCTAAAACATTGAAAAAACATCATCATTTGAAATGTGTCATGTGAATGGTCATTAACCTAATGTGAATGGCCATTCACATTAGGTTAATTACCATTCACATTAGTTGAAATTGCATTCACATAGTTAAATAGCCATCCACAACTTAGTATAACTTAAATGCATCACGTGAATGGTGAGTCTGCTAATATGAATGTTGATTGTTGTGAAATATATGCATTAGTTGAAATATATATCAATATTATCATTTAATGAGTTATGTGAATGGTCATTCTTCTAATGTGAATGGCCATTCACATTAGTCATTTCACCATTCACATTACTCAAATAATGTTTTCTAATTATACGATATGTCAATTCACCATTAAAAGGAAGTTTATAGTATTTTACAAACCTTTATCAGCTCAGATGGTGTTTCCTGAACAGATTCATCATCTTTACTCTCACTAGCACCAACGGTTGGTTCACCTGCCAATACATTAACAAAACATAATTATTCTTGTTGATGCTATAACAAACCATATCATAAGTAATAAACAAAATACCTTCATTAACAGGAGATTTCTCAATCATCTCCTCATCATTCACATTAACAGCAGATTTCTCAATCATCTCCTCATCATTCACATTAACAGGAGATTTCTCAATCATCTCCTCATCATTCACATTATCATCACCTTATTACAAAAAAAAAAAAAAATCATAATTGAACATGAATTACATGAATCTTGTTACATAATTTATAAAACATTAACTATGTACCAAGTACATCTCTCAAATCCGAAAAAACACGCATCACATCCTCTTGACTTTGAACGTCTCTTTCTTCAACATCTCTTTCTTCAACATCTCTTTCTTCAACATCTTTTTCTTGAACATCTTTTTCTTGGTCTATAAAAAGTTTAAAAATACAAATGTAAGAATATATAAAACAAACTTAATGTGGTTTTATATTAAATAATTTTGTAAAACATTAAATGAGTACCAAAAACATGTTCCTTAGGATAAAACAAGGTATCCCAACGCTTCTTGACATTTAACACCCTCTCGTCAGAAGGGTACTCGAATAACAAGTTCATCATACGCGTCTCCAAAATCGACTTTGTATCTTTAACCTTATCAAGATACCTTTCAATCTTGTCCACTTCATCATATAACATCATTATTCACAAACTAAACATAAGCATGGTCTGTGGTCATTCAGCTAATATGAATGTTAACCCATGTGAATGGTAAATGGTTTGTAATGTGAATGGCGCCATTCACATTGGTTAAATGGCCATTCACATGGACATTCACAGCATAGTTTATTAGTTACTACTTTAATACAGTTATGTCAGTGGTCATTCAGCTAAATTGAATGTTTCATAACTAATGTGAATGGTGAAATGACTAATGTGAATGGCCATTCACATTATGGTGAAATGACTAATGTGAATGGCCATTCACATTGGTTAAATGACTATTCACATTATCGGCTTTTAAGTATTTTATGTAGTGTAAATGTTGTATGATAGCTGTACCTCCATTTTCTGAGTTTGTTCGAAGTTCTGGCTAAGACAACCTTGGGAGTGAAGGTTTTGGGTCAACTCTGGATTAAGTTGTTCATACACAAGCCTGTCATGTTCTTGAGTTGACATCCATGCCTCTTGCATCTCCAACATACCAAAACCACCATTGTTTAATTCAAAAATTTCCCGTTGGCGTAGCTCATCTGAATTCCACGTTCTAATGGCCGGTCGTGTACGAATCATTGGTGGAATCTCACATGAAACAGCATCAACGTACAATAACTGCATAAAATGTAAAAAAAATCATAATCATATTAAACAATCTGATGATAAGTAATTCAAATATACTAATGAAATATTAAGAATTAAAACATACCACCAAAAAAGTCAAAAGACCTATAAAAAATGAACTTTTATTCGAGGGATCCCAATCATTCTTGCAAGTCTTAACATCATCAAGAACAAAACCACACCAATCAAAATCTTTCACGACACAATCGTCTGTAATCGATGGTAGAAACCTCTGATTCACAGTCCCATACTTCGTACCCCCAACCATTGTCGACACAACCAAAACAAGAAAATCAATCCTAAACATAAAACTATCTTTCTTGAGCTGTTGAATCTTCTCCGACACACTGCTTGGACGAATACTGCCACAAGGAAGATTGATATGCTGCTTCCAACGTTTGGAAACACTATCATTGTTTACCCTTTTCTGTTCATTGACCAAGGGGATAGAACCCAAAGGAAAACCAAGAATATCATGAACCACTTCACATGATATTGGAATTTCCCCCCTCGACGTACGAATACAAAGAGCATCCGTATCTAAATTATTAACAACCCAAAATGCAACACCCGAAGGAATCTCATCAATACGCAACCAAAGTAAGCTTGCAAAACCCATCTCCTTGATGGCATCCTTTTGAACATCTTCCAAGGATTTAATTGCTAAAAACAATGGTTTCGGAGATGTCCTTGTAAGTAAGGATGGAGGTTCAATCTCAGTACCCGTCCTCCTCCGTTTCTTTTGAACTCGCTCTGTGGCAGCACCTCGGTCACTCATTTCAGAGGTTTCAGATTCAGCTAATGAATGATCACCAGCCTCAACAAAATCATCTTTTACAAACTCTGACAACCCAAAATCATCTTTCATTAAATCCGAATGACCTGCAATTGATACAATTCAAAATGAATAAAAAATAACAACTAGTGTGAATGATAAATCTAGTAATCAACTAAATGTGTTTTTTACTTTCACATTGATGTGAAACATCATGACTTGAATGCTCATCTCTCATAGCTCCTGAAAGATATGTAACAAATATCATCTTCTTGTAAAACATGTAAATAATGAAATGTATCATCTAAAATGTCATAAATCTATAATGTGAATGGTCATTTAATCAATGTGAATGACCATTCACATTAGTCATTTCACCATTCACATTGATGCATTTAAATTCATATAAATTGTGAATATAGGTAATGGCCATTCAACTAATGTGAATGGTAATTCATCTAATGTGAATGGTCATTCACATTAGTTTAATGACCATTCACATAACTCATTTCATTATAATACTGATGTAAATTTGTTACTAATGTATATATATCATGTGAGTGGTCATTTAACTAACACAACAATCACCATTCACATTAGCAGAATCACCATTCACATGATGCATTTAAGTTCTAGTAAGTTGGCTACTCAACTAACATAAATGCAATTTCAACTAATGTGAATGGTCATTAACTTAATGTGAATGGCCATTCATATTAGGTTAATGACCATTCACATGACACATTTCAATAACATAAAGCTTAAATACGTTAAAATATCTTACCTGAAGAGTGATGAGAGCTCTCAGAGTTATCAGAGCTGTCCTCTTCGTCACTTAAATTGATTTGAACAGGAGGTAAGTTAGGTCTGCTCCTTGGTCTTCCCGATAATCTCATCGAACGCCTGATGGGTCTATAATCTGTAACACAAACAAAAAAACAAAGCCAAATAAAAAAAAAACCCTAAGCCGTAAAACACTAAATGATAAACAAAAACCCTAAACAACACATTGGTTAATTCTTGAATGGAATGAAATCAGAAAACCATACATTCTTCACCCCTACTAAAATTCTTCTTTGGAGCCATTCGTAGTGTAGAACGGAGAAGATTTTAGGTTAAACAAAGAGAAATCGCAGAGGATGGAGAGAAGAAGGAATTCAGTTTCTAAAATGTGAGGGAAACGAACGTGAGTCTGATGATCTTCACGTACCGGAGGGACACTGCGCCAATATAATTTCAATACCAATAATACCCTTACAGTTTAAAAACCAATCGCCCCACGTTTGTTTTTTTTAGTTTAATTTCAAAAATGTCATTTTCCATCTAAACCCTTGGATCAAATAAATCTATGGTTATAAAAGGGTACCTTCGATACACTGGATTTCTAAAGGGACTCTTTTGAACCTAAATCTATATATATATATATATATATATATATATATATATATATATATATATATATATATATATATATATATATATATATATATATATATATATATATATATATAGAGTAAATACAGAATTGGTCCCTGTGGTTTATTCAAAAATTATGGAAACCGTCCCTCAACTTTTAAAGTTGCAATGACGGTCCCTGAAACCACTATTTACTTGCAAAAACGGTCCTTCTATTTCTAAAATTTTTAAAAATGACAAGTTTGCTCTTTTTCTCAATTACAAGTATGGTCCCTCCACTATATAATTTAATTTCAATTTTGGTCATTTTTTTAAGTTTTCATTTTTGGTTTTAAGTTAGAAATATTAAGTTAATAAATTATGATTTGATTCATTATTAAATATATTATTTTTTTTTTGAATGGCTAGTTAGTTGTTAGTATTACACCCAAAGTTAGATTAGATTCACCAACGTCAGGGATTGAACCCGTGACCTCTCCTAGAGGCAACCTCCCCACCTTTGGTGGTGGCCACCAGGGCAAGCCCTGATGGTTCATTATTAAATATATTATTATTAATAATTAACTGTATATATTTATTTTTTGAAAATAAATCTATATTTATTTATTAAAAATCATTTCTATTTATATACTTATACTTAGTTAATTTATGCCTCCTTTTATATATCCAAGTTATTTATTAAACATTTATTTTCATTGATTAAACTATTTGTATTAAAATGTAACTAATACTTTATAGTTAAATCAAAATGTATTAATGTAACGCCTGTATTTTTCATATGAATATTTAAATGCGAGAACTGAAGATGATTCATTTATACTTTTATAATATAGAATTTCTTGTATAGTATGGAATTAGACCTTTAAAATAATATTAATGATAAATAATAACGGGACGATGATAAAGTATTTTCGATGAATGCTAAACTAAAAAAATAATTTCCAATGAAATTTGAAACTTAAAATAAGTTGCCTTAATTTGCATTTAGGATTGCCATCCAAATATTTTGACTTTAGATGGATGGTGAAATTATTTAGTAGTAATCTACTTTGTCCTTTCATGGAAATCTTTTGACTTCCTTCCTTATTCTTCCTTCAAATACTGCCATCTTCCTTCCTACTTCTTTCACGCCATCTTCATGCATATGAAGAAATTAAATAAATCAATAATACAATAACAAGCATTTCAATATGGAGAAAAGTTAGGGTGATGTTACAGATTTCAAACATCAAGATCATAATCATTAGCATTCGTTCTTATTCTTCATTAAGGTATAACTTAAGAACTCATTCTTCTCATCTCATTACAAAGTTAATTCAATCGTAATAGAAAGTATGGAAATGTTTTGTAATCTGAAATATAGGATTATCTTGAATATAAAACGCCATCATTTTTACTCCTTTTTCATGAATACACTTAAATAGAACCATAATAATGACTTAGTGTACATATTGCATAAATTTGAATAATCAAACAATAATGACAAAAATATGTCTAGAAATCATATTCAAATGTTAAAAGAGGCTTCAATTCGGATTTAGAGGCTAAAATACAAACTCCGTGAATTTTGGGTCGGCCACGGCGCTGCCATAATGAGGGCCTGCAGCGAGCAGCAAGAGCAGAAAGATGGGCGGGCGACGACTCTTGTCTCTCTTTTCTCTTCCTCGTCCAGCAGCACAAAAGCGAGCAGGATTGGGTCAGTGACCGGCGGCGGAACCGCTGCTGTAGTCGCCGGCGGCAGAGAGGGGGAGGACCGCTCTGTTTCTTCTTCCCCTCGAATCTGCCAGCTTCATCGCCTTCTATTCTGTTTTCCGTCTCCTCGGTCACGGCAACAGCTCCTTCCTTTCGTGCGTTGTGCAAGTCTCTGTCATCTGTGCTTTCTTTCTTTCTTTTTTTTTTTCCTGCTGCGTCTCCTACCTAAACAAAAAGAATGAAAAGGGTGGAGTTGACTAACAGGCAAATTACCAAGAAAGGTAATATAAAGTTACAAAATTGCCAATAAAGGTAATGTAAAATTTTTTAGACCAAGAAAGATAACATAAAATTCAAATTTGACAAAAAAGGGTATTGATGACAAATTAAGAAGATAAATTTTTAATTTTATGCTCCCTTTTTTGGTAAGTGTGTAACAACCCAACTTTTAGCTAATCCTAAAATATCTGATTATTGAACCATAATGTAAAGTATTACATTAATAGAATTATAATTTAATTAAAGTTTTGAAAATATTTTAATTATATAAATATTTAAATTATGATTTAATAAATTATAAAGATAATTAAATAAAAGAAATATAAGATACGAAAGTAATAGCGGGTTAAGTAACAAACATAACTAGTTGAAGTATATAAACGAAATTTAGAATCATAAAATCAGATCTACTCTCTCTCTAAACTCTCTCTCTCTAGATTTCTCTCTCTACTCTCTCTCTACTTCTCTCTAAAATTTCTTCAAAACCGACCGTCTGATTAGCAAGATTTATACATTATCGGGAAGATCTTGGAGTATACTACAAGATTCTACAATTTCACGAGTGATTACATACGAAATTGAGGTAAGAAATTACGTTTAAATTTTCTATACTTTCGGTTTTTAAGATATAAATTCGAAATTAGCATTTTTATGAGTTTAAAGCTATATTAACTTGAGATTTAGCTAGAATAAGTATAATATAAGTGAACCAAGGAGTAATATATATATATATATATATAAATATATATATATGATTTTAGACTTGAAAATGTAAGATTAAAAGCTGTAACTTATGAATAAAATCGAGATGTCAAGAACAAACTCGAATTTTAGTCAAAATCGAATTTTAGCTTCGACTTTAACAATAAAATCAAATGTAGGTATACCTTTTGAGCATTAAATTCGAATTGAGTCTCGAATTTAGTATATATATATATTCGAACTTGGTTCTAGTTTCGAAGGAAGTGTTTGTTCGAACTTAAGCATAAAGTCAAAGCATGGTATTTGAATTTAGCCCACACTTTTGACTTTGACCCTAAATTCAAAGAGGGATTCGAATTTAAACTCCCTATATTTGACTTTAGTTTTAAATGCTTCGAGTTTAGCCATAAAGTCGTAGGAGAATTCGAATTTGTCCCATTATTCGACTTTAGCTATGTATTTGAATTAAGGTTCGAATTTGATCCACATATTCGACTTTGATGATTACAAGATTATATGTTTCGATTTTGATGTCTTAAATTTTAGCTTATATTCGAATTTATTAACATAAAGTCGAAACCACTCCCTAAATTTGAATATATTGAATAAAACACATAGACAACACATAAAATAACAAAATAATTAGCTTAATGATTATATATATATATATATATATATATATATATATATATATATATATATATATATATATATATATATATGTATGTATGTATATATATATATATATGTATGTATATATATATATATATATATATATATATGTTTGTGTGTGTGTACTGATCTTTAGAGAATATTAATTAATAAAGAATACGAATGAAAGGATTGATTATAATGAGGCTTTGAGATTAAAGACCAACGAACGAACATTGAATTTTTTATTCAAATAATTCAAGGGCTAATAAATATCAGAAATAATAACAGATTGAGCAACAAGCAAAATGGCACGCAACTGAAAGTTTGACGTAAGTCAGATAGTGGTTCTAATCCACTACAGATTGTGAGCAACAGAGCCAGAGCCAGAAAGTGCAAATAACCAATAACTGTGAGTTGTAGATTTTACTTTAACTGCAAATTATGTGAATTGAGACTTTTTGTTGCATGATCCCGATTTATTTGGCATTATGATCTTGAGCTTATTGATATATTGTCATAGTATATTTACTATGATTTGTTGAGCTGAGTATTTCTTCTTCTAGATTCGATTCTTTGACGAGTCGTTTGATTGTTAAGCTTAACTCCATCACTATTGCTCAGTGTTGGGTTAATGTTAGGCTTATGATGTGCTGATTTACGTGATGAAAGCACAGAGGGTAGCTAGAGCTGAGCATTCCGATGATATCCATATAGAGCTTTTACTGGTAGCTAGCCAAGTACGTGGCTGATCCCCACTAATGATGCGTGTGTATGGATTTATCATCATCTGAGCATTCCTTATGAATTTGTCTAAAAGTGTCAAGAGCAATAACAGTTTTATAACTGGGAGCTGAGCAAAGTCGCGCATCAAAAGAGCATTAATTGGCCAATGTCCCTTCGAGATTGAGCGGTGCATGAGCCTAGTGCAGTGCATAAGTAATAGAACTGAGTCGTGCATGAGCCGAGTGCAGTGCATGTGCTTCCGCGTTCATAATTGCATGTTAAATGTGAAATTCTACATTCTCACTAAGCAATTAAGCTTACCCCGTTGTTGCATTATTTTTCAGATAAAGGCAAAGGATTGGCTGGACCTAGTTCATAGGTCAGGACTTTGAAAGAGCTTGAAGTGCTTTAGAACCCGTTTTCAACACCTTGGTACTTAGCTGATGATTGAGCTTTGGGGTTCGGGGCTAGTTTACATTTGTGTTTTGATGAAATAGTCTAGAAGTCTGTCCCTATTACTTAAATTTGTCTCTGTTTGTAAATTAACTTTTATTCCGCAACTGTTAATTTTATCTTAGTTTCATGATTGATAATGCGTTGCTACTAGGCCTTGACTTGAGACCTTTGAGAAATCTTGGGTCTCACAGGATGGTATCAGAGCAATAGTTTGAGTGAATCATTGTATTACGTGTAATACATGATCTCAAACTTGTGCAATGCTATAGTATCAATAATGACATGATGGCTTGAACTAAGATAGGTTTCAGAGACTAGTAGGACGGGACATGAAAGGGTACAATGTGCTAGACTGATGAGCTAAATATTTAGTGATTTGAATTTCAGAGCTATGTCTGGAGAAGGTGGACCATCAGGTGGCATGACCCCAGAGCAAGTCCTGGAAATGATGCAACAACTAATAACCCAGAATAATGAGCAACAAAACAAGTTTATGCTAGAGCAAATTGAATCAATAAAGAAAACTGAAAAGAAAAATAAACATAAAAAGAAGCAAACTGAACAGTCAAGCGAATCGGAATCCGATAATGAGCACGTCAATAAGCGAGTTGTGCAGCCAAAAGGCTGTAGATTCAAAGACTTCAAAGCGAGTGGTGCCTTAACGTTTGAAGGCACAGTAGATCCAATAAAAGCATTAGATTGGATAAGTCATACTGAAGAGATCTTCAGTATCTCAGAATGTCTGGACAGCAATAGAGTTAAGTTTGCTACAGCACTGTTCGTTGGAGCTGCTAGAGCCTGGTGGAAAACACAAAGGAGCATCTATGGTGAGGAAGCAATTATGACATTGGACTGGGAGCAGTTCTTGGAGATGTTCAACGCCAAATACTGTCAACAGACAAACAAGACGAACTCGAGATGCAGTTGATGCAATTGAAACAAGGAACTAAGACTGTTGATGAATACGAGCATGAGTTCTCGAGACTTTGCGGCTACTCATCATATCAAGTGGCAACAGAAGAGCGTAAGATAAATCGATTCAGACTGGGTCTGAATCCAATATATAGAAGACAAATGAGTGGCATAAAATTCAAAACGTATCTCAGCATAGTGGAAGCAGCAAGGATGGTGGAGCGAGAATTCACAGATTCTAGTGGTGAACCCGTTATGATGGCTATAAGTCCTACTTATCCATCTCCACCTAAGAAACAGAAATCCAGTAGATTCTTCGGTTCATCAAAGTCCAGTCAGCAGCAGTCACAAGCATCCTCTACGCCTCAGAAGACAAGAGTCTATTCCATGCAGTCAGGAGCGCGACTGTGTAAACGCTGTAACAAATTTCATAGCGGACGCTGCAACCCTAGAGATGTGACCTGTTACCCTTGTAACCGGATTGGACATATATGGAAGCGATGAGTGCCCAGAAAGAAACGACGTATGCTACAACTATGGTGAGCGTGGACATTATGCCAAGCATTGCCCAAATGCACGCATGTAGAACAACCAGTTGGCAGAGTAATCCAACAGAGTACTACAACGATACCTACAGCAAAGGCGCGAGCTTTCCATATTACTGCTGAGGATGCCGAGGAGACACCAGAGACGCCAAAAGACCACAATGGTAACTAATACTAAATTTCTTATACAAATAAAATGATTTAATTCCGTTACCATCCGAATTTCAATTCCAAAATAAGTATTGAGTAAACTGTATAACCCTGTCATCGATAGTGAATAAAGCGGATGACATATGGGTTGTATCAGTTAAAGTTACTATGCAAATACATTTCCAATCAGAAATTATACCTATAAACAATATAGGTATTGTAATCTGAATCGTGTATGATTCAAAAGCCCTAAGAAAATTGATAATTTAATCTTAAAACACAAGCTACTTCGTAAATCCTTGTAATCAGAAAGATTACAACGTGTCTTATAATGAGACAGAGGTAGAAGTAGTTGATCCAATAAATATTAATGAGAAAAGTATTTGAATCAAATTGACAAACGCCCGAGGACAACTTGAACGAGAATCAAAGAAGTCAGAGGCACAAAGCGAGAGTGACAAGAAAATAGACTGAAATTTTGTAAAGTCAAGCTATTGGTGATAAATGGCCAATGAAAAGTCTGTTATGTGTCAAAATAAATGTAAGAATGGATTCTCACTATGTCGACGCGAGACTAGTGAGATATCTAAAATGGAATTCCTATTCCATCTAACTGCATATAAAATGAAAAGCCCATCATATGTCAATATAGATGTAAGTGTTGGATTCTCATTATGTCGATGCGAGACTAGTGAGATGTCCAATATAGAATATTTATTCTACCTAACTGCGCATAAAATAAAAGCTTCCGTTAAAAGAATAAAGTGATTTCAAATTCAGAAATTCACCAATGAAAAGTTAAACATAAGTCTTTACGCATAATTAAACAGAACCAAAAGCTATTGCCTTGTCAAAGCCTCTTGACCGAATTGCACAGTGAACTAATAGAGGAAGGCGATGATGATAAAGTAGAAGATGATGAAAATGGTCGTGGAGACGGTTTTTGGAACCCTGGTAGCTCGAAACTTGACTTCAATAACAGAATTTGCCGTCATGTCTAACGAATCAAACCGAGAAAGCCTAAGTAAATTGTCGATTTCTATCAAAATCGTTTCCTTGGAATTCGATTCTATATAGCATTTGTTTTCCATATCGTTAATATTCCAATTCGCTGGAAGATTTGAAAGCGTATAATCTCTTCAAGTTCTTGATCATATTTGACTTGCCTGAAAATATCCATCAACTACTGAAACCGATGCGAAGAAGATGTGGTTGATTATAACTCCTGTTTTGTTCGGCAAGCTTTAAATGCAGTATTTTCAACGTTTTGCCTCAAACTCTCATTCTCGGCTTCTAACACTCGATCATCTTGGAGGATTTTGCTTCTCGAGAGACTGCTTATGTAAAGGATTTGGCAGATATGACAGTGCAATTGGAGACCAAGGTTGGTGAGGTAGAGCTGTTACACTAAGAGTTGGCTTCGATTGTTGCGCCGGAAGATTGATTCCATCTGCTTGTCAATGCAAAGTAATTGTAAGTTTTTACAATAGTAAGCATAAATCAAAAATCAACTAAGCGATTGATGATTGTAACATCATTAATAAAAGAAACATAAGTACATATAATCAGACTCCCGAAAAGCCCTAGAGTTAATCCAAGAGCAAATGAAAAGAGATATGAACTAACTAATATATAGAGATGATAGCTGAAGTGAATGAGATATAAAATTAAATCTCAAAAGCCCACAAAGTGAATATATAACTGATAATCAGAAGCTCTAAAAATCTCTTGTGTGATTGCATAAGTTAGCAAATGAAAATTTTGCAATAATACAGATGAGAGATTTAAAAAGCCATAACTGGCTCGAGATCCAACGAAAAAGAGATATATGAGCTAATTAATGTATTGAGTTATTATCTGAATTGATTATAGCATAAAGCATAAAGCTCATATATTAAGAGTATGAATAATAAGTCAGAATTCCTAAAATGATCAAACAATGAAATATTGGATCAAAAATGAACTCCGAGAAGAAATTTGAATTTCTTATACATATGAATCACAAAGAAACATAAAATATGAAATACAGATGGTGCTCGTTCAGTGGAAACACCACAAAAGTTCGTATTAGTCTTGGGAATCAAGAGATATCATAAAAGCTATCTACCCAAGTCTGTTCGAACATATCTAACTTCGGGGACGAAGTTTGTGCGTGGTGGAGCCCATTCTGTAACAACCCAACTTTTAGCTAATCCTAAAATATCTGATTATTGAACCATAATGTAAGTAATTACATTAATAGAATTATAATTTAATTAAAGTTTTGAAAATATTTTAATTATATAAATATTTAAATTATGATTTAATAAATTATAAAGATAATTAAATAAAAGAAATATAAGATACGAAAGTAATAGCGGGTTAAGTAGCAAACATAACTAGTTGAAGTATATAAACGAAATTTAGAATCATAAAATCAGATCTACTCTCTCTCTAAACTCTCTCTCTCTAGATTTCTCTCTCTCTACTCTCTCTACTTCTCTCTAAAATTTCTTCAAAACCGACCGTCCGATTAGCAAGATTTATACATTATCGGGAAGATCTCGGAGTATCCTACAAGATTCTACAATTTCACGAGTGATTACATACGAAATTGAGGTAAGAAATTACGTTTAAAGTTTCTATACTTTCGGTTTTTAAGATATAAATTCGAAATTAGCATTTTTATGAGTTTAAAACTATATTAACTTGAGATTTAGCTAGAATAAGTATAATATAAGTGAACCTAGGAGTAATATTTAATATATATATGATTTTAGACTTGAAAATGTAAGATTAAAAGCTGTAACTTATGAACAAAATCGAGATGTCAAGAACAAACTCGAATTTTAATCAAAATCGAATTTTAGCTTTGACTTTAACAATAAAATCAAATGTAGGTATAACTTTTGAGCATTAAATTCGAATTGAGTCTCGAATTTAGTATATATATATATTCGAACTTGGTTCTAGTTTCGAAGGAAGTGTTTGTTCGAACTTAAGCATAAAGTCAAAGCATGGTATTTGAATTTAGCCCACACTTTTGACTTTGACCCTAAATTCAAAGAGGGATTCGAATTTAAACTCCCTATATTCGACTTTAGTTTTAAATGCTTCGAGTTTAGCCATAAAGTCGAAGGAGAATTCGAATTTGTCCCATTATTCAACTTTAGCTATGTATTTGAAATTAAGGTTCGAATTTGATCCACATATTCGACTTTGATGATTACAAGATTATATGTTTCGATTTTGATGTCTTAAATTTTAGCTTATATTCGAATTTATTAACATAAAGTCGAAACCACTCCCTAAATTTGAATATATTGAATAAAACACATAGACAACACATAAAATAACAAAATAATTAGCTTAATGATTATATATATATATATATATATATATATATATATATATATATATATATATATATATATATATATATATGTACTGATCTTTAGAGAATATTAATTAATAAAGAATACGAATGAAAGGATTGATTATAATGAGGCTTTGAGATTAAAGACCAACGAACGAACATTGAATTTATTATTCAAATAATTCAAGGGCTAATAAATATCAGAAATAATAACAGATTGAGCAACAAGCAAAATGGCAAGCAACTGAAAGTCTGACATAAGTCAGACAGTGGTTCTAATCCACTACAGATTGTGAGCAACAGAGCCAGAGCCAGAAAGTGCAAATAACCCATAACTGTGAGTTGTAGATTTTACTTTAACTGCAAATTATGTGAATTGATGAAAGCACAGAGGGTAGCTAGAGCTGAGCATTCCGATGATATCCATATAGAGCTTTTACTGGTAGCTAGCCCAGTACGTGGCTGATCCCCACTAATGATGTGTGTGTATGGATTTATCATCATCTGAGCATTCCTTATGAATTTGTCTAAAAGTCTCAAGAGCAACAACAGTTTTATAACTGGGAGCTGAGCAAAGTCGCGCATCAAAAGAGCATTAATTGGCCAATGTCCCTTCGAGATTGAGCTGTGCATGAGCCTAGTGCAGTGCATAAGCAATAGAGCTGAGTCGTGCATGAGCCGAGTGCAGTGCATGTGCTTCCGCGTTCATAATTGCATGTTAAATGTGAAATTCTACATTCTCACTAAGCAATTAAGCTTACCCCGTTGTTGCATTATTTTTCAGATAAAGGCAAAGGATTGGCTGGACCTAGTTCATAGGTCAGGACTTTGAAAGAGCTTGAAGTGCTTTAGAACCCGTTTTCAACACCTTGGTACTTAGCTGATGATTGAGCTTTGGGGTTCGGGGCTAGTTTACATTTGTGTTTTGATGAAATAGTCTAGAAGTCTGTCCCTATTACTTAAATTTGTCTCTGTTTGTAAATTAACTTTTATTCCGCAACTGTTAATTTTATCTTAGTTTCATGATTGATAATGCGTTGCTACTAGGCCTTGACTTGAGACCTTTGAGAAATCTTGGGTCTCACAAAGTGAATAATATTTGATTATCTTTCTTGGCCTAAAATTTGAATTTCATGTTCTTTCTCGGCCAAAATAGAATTTTATATTACCTTTCTTGGCAAAAAAATTTTTGCAATACCTTTATTGTCAAAATTTGTATTTTATATTACCTTTCTTGGTAATTTTCCTTTGACTAATCAGTGGGTTAAATATGAAGGAATTAATTGGGTCAATTAAAATGGCAGAAGTGTACATGGGTTTTAAATTAGATTGTTGAATTTTTATATTATTTTTTTTGGATTTAATGATGGGTTTAGAATATGGTTAATGGGTCGGGTTAAAACTAAAATTCGATTTGGATTTCAAAACTTAAATTTTTAGGTTATCATTTATTTAAATGTTAGACTACAACCATATTTATATGAGTCATGAATCTTTATAATTAAGCAGGTGATAATTTACTTAATAAGAAATTTAATATTTAGTTTATAAAATTAGATTACTAATTTAATTATTGGTTTCAAATTTTAAATAGAATTATAAGAGTTATTTTAACACCCTACTTTAAAATAGAGTTAATAACTCAATCTTGTCGCTCTAGCCATAACAGGTTCGAGACCTATAATTGTAGGCTAAATAATCTAAAACTTAAAATTTAATTAATTTTAAAGATTTTGCCACATAAATAAATATTTATCGTTTTAGCCCGAACCTTGGAATTTTAGGCCACTCAGGAGCTTTAGTTTTATACGATTTAAATGGTGACAATCAAGCGATGTACTCTTATTATCAGGTTGGTAGCCGGGTGTGGTGAGTTCAGATTTTTGGGTTGGCCGTGTTTACCTTGTTCGAGCTTCGAAGAGCCAATTCTGGCAGTACAATGAGTAACAGATTTATCTGCATGATCAGTTATATGTGTTTATGCATATTTGTAATATTCGCTTCATTTGTATCACCCTACCATGTTATTGTCATTTTCATGATCATGTTGATCACATGATATATTTACCCTACCATTCTGTTAGAAATTTATGTCTATGTGTAAGCGTGAATTCTCTGTATGCATACTTGTACTATATGATGTGGATTTGGGCGCCGACGCTACTGTGTGTAGGCCGGGTCGGTTAGCCCCCAAATTTTTGGTTAAACCGGCGCCAGCTCGGATGAGGGGTTGTACGGTTTAACCAGCACCAGCTCGGATGAGGGGTGCGGCTGCGGCGTCAGCTCGGATGAGGGGCGCGTAGGAAATTATTGAACTCATGATTCGTTTTTATTTCATGCATATTTACATATGTTCTGTTATGCTTTTAAATCTTGTTACTCTCTGGGTGACGGCTTACCCCAGTTGTGGGGATTTATTATTTCAGGTGGAGCAGGTAAGGGTAAGGCTGAGACAATTGACTTTTGTAGACCGAGACGTTATTATTCTTGTATTAGCTTTGGAGGGTCGGGTAAATACCTTGATGACTTAACATGTAACTTAAACTTATTTAGCGTAATCTGATTGATATAATTTATTATGACGGATGATTGTTTTATTTATCGATGTATGACTTTAGAAAAATTTAAATTATCCCGTATTTTTTAGGTATATTGCTTGAGATTGGTAAAAAAATTTAGTTATAAATATATCCGGTCCTTTCAATTAAAATGTAACTAATTAATATTTAAATTTTGTATTAAATATGATATTGTTTAACATTTAGCATTACTATTATAACGATGGCAAACCCTAATATTAATGTAATTTAACATAAGTAATGTAATTTAAGGATTTTGTTAATGTTAATTAATGCACTTTTGAAGAATTTGTTTTGCAAGTTATGGTTGTTAATTAATGCAAAAAATGTTAATCAATGTTACCTTTTCATTTAACTAATTTATTACCTTTTATATTTTGATGTAATTATGATTTTTACGGAAAACATATAATTTAGCTTTTTGTTCGTTTTAAATTAAATATTTTATTTGGCTAATACGTTTTAGTTTTAAATCTAATACTTTATGACTATTGATTTAAATATTCTGTTAGGTTAATACGATTTAATTTAAATTTAGTATTTTATTTATTTTAGTTTAAATAACTTCTTATGCCAATGCGTTTTGATTTAAATCTAGTACTTTTATCGTTTTGATTTACAATTTTGTACATTAATATGATTTATTCGTTTTCACTTAAATATTTTGTTCATTTTCACTTTAGTATTAACGCAACAAAATTGTAAATCAAAACCAATGAAAGGCTATACTGAAATCAAAATGGAATGACATAACAAAATATTTTAATCAAAACAAAAAAAATTAACAAATTTAAGTCAAAAGGTATTGGCGTAAAATATAATTAAATCAAAAATAATAAATTAGAAAATTTAAGTCAAATTTTATAAACGTAAGGAATTAGTAAACTTAAATCGAAATGTACATAAATTCAAATTTTATTAACATAATGAAACAGTTAGATGTGTGAATTCATATTTCATGCAATTCATACAACATTAAACACAATTCATATTAACAATTATTATCAACACATAAAATCGAATGCTTAGATTGAGATGAGAATATATTACATTGATGTTCTTGGCTTTCTTGCAAAGCACTTCTCCTATTCTCTCTAATCAGATCCGTATCCACCTTCTGTTCACTTCTTCTCACAATTACTAACTAACAAGTATTTATACAAAAGTTAACTATTAAGTAATTACAACACAACCTCCTGAACTTTATACAACATAAATTGTTTTCAACTCTACTATAAATTGTACCCAACAATCTCCCCCTTAGAGATGAAAACAATTTTCAATTAAAGTTCTATGTTCAGGTTGAATCTTATCTTGAATCTTCTTCTTTTCTTTGATCTCTGAATCTTCTGATAAAATCTTCTTCTTTATTGTCTCACTCTGATCTTCACATCTCTTCTATTTTGATCTTCTCTTTTCTTGTAAGCACACTCCCCTTTGGATCATGAATAGCTTTTAAATCTCTTCCTTGATCAATTGTCTTGAGATTATGTAGCAATTGCCTTCAGTTGATTTCAAATTACTCAACAGTTGTTTCTGAAATTCAGCTTTTCTCCCCCTCATGATGATCATAAAAAATATGAACATCATGCAAAAACTTCAGAAACATGAATTCAATGAAATTACAGTAGAAGAAATACAACCACAATTACAACTCAGAAATTATTACAAATTGATTTTCTCCCCCTTAAACTGATATCTCTCCCCCTATACAAAACAGATTTATCTCACTCCCCCTCAAAAAATTCACTCCCCCTCGAATTGATACTATAGCTTTTCAGAATAAAAACAAAGCTTTTCAACTTTGGAGAAAATGAAACATATTCATTATGTAAAATAACTAGTTCAGGTCCACATAGGATTCCTGTTTGCACAATAGACATAATCTATGTGACCTACGTTCAGCGCTGGCATGATGTTAACACTGGTAGGATTTCCAAATAGTCCTCGTGAAATCCTTTATCATGAAAGAATCACTCGTATTTGTTCCGGCTTAGTCACTTTGGACTAGCAGTTTATAGTCACGCAGACTGTTAGACTCGATGTGTCCTAAAAGTGTATGTAATCATCTCTAGACACAATGTGCATCAAACGAAATGGGAGACCGGAGCAAATGTCTTCCTTGTTTTAATATCAATAATATCCAAATGATATATCGATAGAAATGTGTAATATCTCCTTGATTATTGAAACAGAAATCTTTTGAGAGATAACTGAGTAGTTGGTGGGGTTAAGTGCATGCGTCACTGGGTCCATGACGTCTTTTTCAATATCAAGTCGCATAGGGCTTGATAGATTATGTGGTTTACCCAGCCGACACAGTGTAGGAAGGATTTTCTTTTCTTTAAATCCTTTCTCAACTCTCAGCTCGCAACATTTTTCAACTAAGCTCCCTCCGTCTCACTTTTGAGAATTAAAACAATCAGCTTTATAGTGAAAGCAATATCTGATGCACCACAATCTCCTTTCAATACATCCCTCTCATTTACATTTTACCTCTGCTCGACCCTGTCAGTATCCTGTGATAACCGACACTTCTCAACTAATAGACCTAAAGAACCCTCACCCGCACAATCTATAGATGGTTTGCTTCTTGGGTAGGTCATCCGGTTCTGGTTAGACCATAGAAGCGATATTTATGCCTATCACTCAGATTGGTGCATAATCGAAGTCAGCAGAAATAATCTTAAGCGTTTCAGCTCATGGGGTACCAATAAATTCAGCTCATTTGATATTGGAGAAGATAATCAGAATAAATTTTGGGAATGATAATTTGGGAGATAGCAGGATGAAATGTACAATCTGATATAAGATATGAAATGAATCAGACTTGTATAGAAAGATTTAGCTCATTGAGAATATGGGCGGGAGAATATTAAAGAGAATCTCAGAAGTAATGAGATTTTGAACATCAAAGATATTAAATCAATTAATCTCAATGAGAGATTCAGAAATTCAGAAAATTATGAAAATATTTTGGTTTTCAGCTCAAAAACTCTTTTTCTATGTGTATCAAATATTTTCGTGAAAAATCACACACAGTTTAATGTCATCGTCAAAGTGCATCTGAAACTCCCCCTGGAAATAAGCACACACAGTTAGTCAACTCATAGAAATGAAATCAGGAGCAAAATATTATAAAAATAAAAACTCCCTCTAAATCAATGCAGCTTCAGAGTTGAATTCAGGGTAGGAATTCCAGAAATATTTATCTTTCAGACTCGGGTTCTAATCTGAAGTAATCCAGAGCCTTTTGAAATGAAGAACGGGTCCTTATCTGAAATGATAAGAAACCTATAACCTGCAAAATTTAAGATGTCTTTGGTATCCAAAAAGATTTGGATCCAGACTTGTTAGCGCTCTTGGGTACCCATTTCAAAACTGGTTTTAGTACCCACTTGTACTTGGGTTTAGGTACCCATTGCAAGTTATAACTATCAGCTTCTCTTTCAAAAGCAGAAAAAAAATTTCTTTGAGTATGAGAAAATTGAATATCTGTATGTTTAAAGAAACTTGAATTTGAATTATCAGACTTTTACGAACTCTTCTTTTTGAAAAACTGTCCGGTTCTTGCCTGTTTCTGATAATACTTGATATATTTCTGTGAAAATGTTTTCTGATTAGAATGACTAGTATTTTCAGATGCTTTAGGAAAATTTGACTTCGAAGATTCACCAGTGTAAATCTTGACCGGAAGTTGTTCAAAGATTTTGTCTTTGCCTTTATGTATCTTGAGAAGATACTTAAGTTTCAGATCTGAAGATGAATCAAACTTAGCAGAGTTAGTTAGATTCAGTTCACTTTCAGAAGACAAACCAGAGTGATCAACATTGGATTTTAAACATACTGAAGAAGGGGTCTTAACCTTTGACTCAGTTGATGAAGTAAACACATGTAATTGTTTTTGTAAGATGAAGTATCTGATCTTCCAAACTTTTGATAATGACTAAATTTGAATTTCTGTCATGATCAAATGATTGATAATCAGATTTAAAAGATTGTTCTTTGATTAAGAACATTTGTCTTTCATCTTCAAACAATTCAGATTTTGATTTAAAATCTTGTTCTTTAAGTAAAAACTCATGTCTTTCCTTCTCAATCAAATCTTTAGTTAAAGACAACTCTTGTTGAAGAGCAAAAAATTCTTCATTTTCATTTAAAATACAATTCTGATCAGTTTGTTTTGTCTTAGAAAGTGTATCTTCAAGATTCTTAACTTTCTTGTAAAGATCAGATCTTTCAGGCAAAAGATATTTCAGTTGAGTTGCATTCTGAAAATTTTCTTGTTTCAGCTCATCAAGTTCTTTAAGTAATTCAGATATTTTCAATTGATGAGCACAACTCTCAGAGTTTTGTTTTTCTTTTAAGCTTTGAATTTCTTCATTCAGTATTTGTACGTCACGTAACGCCAAATGTTTATCATTGTTTAACTGAACGAGAATGTCATAATTGTTCTTACGAATCTTCTCAGATTCACTAAGTTTGGTGATCAGCTCAGATTTTGAAAGTTGTTCATATGTCATTTTGAATTGCTTGAAATTGAATCTTCCAAGATCTTTTATGGAAAAAAAAAACTAAGTGAATTCTGATAAAACTTTGAAAAACTATTTCAGTTAATGTTAACTTGTGAAAAATCAACTCTGAAATGACTTTTTAACGTTGAAATTTCAGCTTTTCTGCAGAAAATTTCCCATAACTTTTTTCTGAAGTGGATTTGGGCCTCGAAAATTTACCGACGCCGGTTCTAGAAATGTAGATCTCTTTTCAAGCTTCGATTTGACGTATTGTAGGCCTTCCAACGATGTTCCAGTCAAAAGTTATGACTAATTTAAGCAGAATAGGTCATATAGTCAAACTCGAATGATAAAAGATGAAACTCGAATGAATAAAATCAAACTCGATTGATGAAGAATTAAACTCGACTGAAGTAGCTTGAAACTCGATGAACTAAGTATGAAACTCGGTTAAAAAGGCAATAAACTCGATTGATTTTCACTAAACTCGAATAATAAGGAATCAAACTCGAATGAATAAGCCTGAAACTTGAATCAAACTCGAATGAATGAATTAAACTCGAATGAATGAATCAAACTCGAATGAATGAATCAAACTTGAATGAATGAACTCGAATGATAAAGGATTAAAACTCGAATAATGAAGTGATAAACTCGAATGATACATCATGAAACTCGATTATCACAGATTCAAACTCGATTAAAGTATTGATTGATCCTTTGCCCGAGTTTCAACAGAAAACTTCAAAATTTAACTTCAAAAATTCAATTTTTAACAAAAATCCACAAATTGATTCCAGATTAAAATCGAATGTTCGTTTTTAATACAGAAACTCTTTTTGTGAAACAACTTTGCCTAATTTCAGATTAAAATCCAAAAATCGACCAAAAACTTCAAGAACACACTTTTTTCAAAAAAATTCAGTAAAATCCAAATTAAATCTTGTGTGCTTAGATTTAAAATCTGATGTTTATCACAATTGATTCGAATTTAAATGCTCCTTTTTCGTTCCAATTTCCACTTCAATTCATCCACAGAATCAAAAACCTCAATTAATTTTCTGTTTTCGAAAAAAAATTGATGTAACTGTGTTCGAAAAAATGAATTTTCAGATTCAAAATTCAATCAATTTTCAGCCATATTAGGCTTTGATACCAATTGTGAATTCATATTTCATGCAATTCATACAACATTAAACACAATTCATATGAACAATTATTATCAACACATAAAATTGAATGCTTAGATTGAGATGAGAGAATATTATATTGATGTTCTTGGCTTTCTTGCAAAGCACTTCTCCTATTCTCTCTAATCAGATCCGTATCCACCTTCTGTTCACTTCTTCTCACAATTACTAACTAACAAGATATTTATACAAAAGTTAACTATAAATTGTTTTCAACTCTACTATAAATTGTACCCAACAATCTCCTCCTTAGAGATGAAAACAATTTTCAATTAAAGTTCTATGTTCAGGTTGAATCTTATCTTGAATCTTCTTCTTTTCTTTGATCTCTGAATCTTCACATCTCTTCTATTCTAATCTTCTCTTTTCTTGTAAGCACACTCCCCCCTTGGATCATGAATAGCTTTTAAATCTCTTCCTTGATCAATTGTCTTGAGATTATGTAGCAATTGCCTTCAGTTGATTTCAAATTACTCAACAGTTGTTTCTGATATTCAGCTTTTCTCCCCCTCATGATGATCATAAAAAAATTATGAACATCATGCAAAAACTTCAGAAACATTAATTCAATGGAATTACAGTAAAATATACAAATAGTCTAATTAATGAATAATAAAAGAAATAGACTTTAAATGGATAAGTCGAATACATAAAAGATGCATAAATTAACTAATTAAGTATGTAAATATATATATATATATATATATATATATATATATATATATATATATATATATATATATATATATATATATATATATATAGGGGTGGGTTCAATGGAAAACCACTATGCACGTGAAAACTATGGAAACCTATGCATACCGTCCGATTTGGTGCATTTCATGAAAAACACGGTGGCATGATCGTAAATAAGGTGATGCATCACGCGAGATTTTGATGCATCACGCGGGGATTTGATGCATTTGTGGTGGTGCAGTGCGGTTTTCACAAGTTTTCAGATGCATGGTGGTTTTCCATTGAACCCCCTCTATATATATATATATATATATATATATATATATATATATATATATATATATATATATATATATATATATATATATATATATATATATATATAGAATATGGTTCGTGTGAGTACCTAAAAAATGCAGAGTACCGTGAGTACCTGTGAACACACGGGTTTTAGATGTGAACATGCTCCGAAAAAAAAAAAATTTAATTTTTTTTTCATATTAATTTAGATACAAATAATATAAGCCTATTCATAAAAAAATTACACACATTCACACTTTCTAGCCTCTTAAAAGTCATGTGAACGTGAAAAATATCATGTGAACATGCTTAGCTGTGAACATACATTCACAACAGTGCAGTTCATGTGAACTTGCACGTTTCACATAGTTATAGTGTGTGTTTAGGTGTGATTTTTTGCAAGTAGTCTTATATTATTAATTTAAACATGATTATGAAAAAAAATTTCAAAAAAAAAGGTTTTAAGCGAGGTACCTCTGGTACTCCGCAAAACTAGTGGTACTCATTTGAACCCAAATCTATATATATATATATATATATATATATATATATATATATATATATATATATATATATATATATATATATATATATATATTAAATAAATATAGATTTATTTTCAAAAATAAATATATGTAATTAATTAATAATAATAATATATTTAGTAATGAATCAAATCATGATTTATTAAATTAATATTTCTAATTTAAAACCAAAAAATAAAAATTTAAGAAAATGACCAAAATTGAAATTCAATTATATATTGGAGGGACCAAACTAGCAATTGAGAAAAAGGGCAAAATTGTCATTTTTAAAAATTTTAGAAACAGAAGGACCGTTTCTGCAAGTAAATAGTGGTTTGAGGGATCATTTCCATACTTTTGAACAAACCATAGGGACCAATTCTGTAATTTAGTCTATAAATAATTAAATATAAAGCAAAAACTAAATTAATTGTTTAAGGGACCATATGTGAAACTCATTTGTATGCGCAAAATCGATATTTTAAAAAAATTATGTTTCTTAGGGACTGAAAATGTGACAAAATTTTAAAACATGGACTACCAATATAATTTTTCAAAATTAGGAACAAAAACTGAAGTTTGTTGTGAACCACAAGGACCATTAATGTAATTTACTCTAAATATTATTAAGGTTTCTATCTACATAGTTTTTTTTCACACATTAAATATAAATTTGGGTAAATTATAAATTTCGTCACTGTGGTTATATGTAAATTATGGATCCGGTTCTTTTTACGTCGAAATTACAACTACGGTGCCTATAGTTGGCTCTTTTGTTATGGTTTTAATCCTTTGTCCAACCAATTTTTTTAAAAATGATATTTTTACCATAAGATATTATAAATATAGGCAATAAACTTTTTTCCAATTAATTATAATAATAATTAAACTTTAATTTAAAACAAAACAAAAAGAATAAAATCAAATCAGATTAATATCAATAAATATAAAACTTAAAAGTAATAAACATTCTAAATTAACACAAAAACTAAAAACAAATAAAATTAATACATAACAAAAGCAAATGTAATACGACCAGGTCCATTTGATGAGAACGAAGGATAGAGAGAAGAAGATTAGAGCAAAAGGAGAATGAGAGATAGGGGGAGGGGGGGGGGGGGGGGGGGGGGGGGGGGGGGGGGGGAAGGAGAAGGTAAGTAAGCAAATTGACGGGACAAACGAGTGTAGATTGGCGATGAGAGAGAGAGAGAGAGAGAGAGAGAGACATCATTTTTACTGGTTGCAATCAGAGCATGTTCGAAGATGAAACTGGAGAAATCGAACACAAATCCATCACTGATATCTGAACATGAATATTGACTTCAAGTAAGCGTTGTCGACGACCTTTAACAGTGACCGTCTCCTCCTCTGATTACCTCGATCTTGTCACTTGAATGTTTTAATCTACAATTTATGGGTTTCGACTTGAATCTCGATTTCAAGCTACAATATATGGTTTCCCACATCGTTTGAAGTTTCGTTTTACATTTGTATTTCTGGGTTCTGACTTCTTGTTCTAATGAAGGTTTCATTTTTAGTTTGAACGTTATGGTTTCTTGAAGCAATCTGGCTAGAAGTCTGGGCTTGGTTTGTTTGATTTTGAGTTTATGGGTTTTTGTTTAAGTTGGATATAATGTGTGAAATGTTTCATGTGTGAAATGTTTCATGTTTCATGACCTCCTTTTACGTTTCATATGGAATGTTTAATGTGTGTGACTGTGTTTCTTTTAAGTGTTCATCATGTTTCTTTCTTCTGGTTATGAGTTTGCTTTTTGTTATCTATTAGGTTGATTTCTTTTTTGTTTTAATTTAAAACTTCTATTACTATTTAAAAGGAAAGTTCATTACCTATTTTTATAATTATGTCAACGGCAAAATGATCATATTTAAAAAAATAACTGGTCGAAGGACTAAAATCAAACAAATAGCCAACCATATATACTGAATTTGTAATTTCGACATGAAAAGGACGTGTTCCATAATTTACATATAACCACAGAGACGAAAATTGTAATTACCCTGTAAATAAATAATCAAATTCAATGACTCTCTACTCATATTAAAAATTTACAATAACATGTATCACTAGAATCGTTAATTGTTAATGGTTCTTATCTAATCGCAACATATGGGCAATACATGCATCGTTGATGTCGATTATCACTTTGTTCGTGAGCTTGTATTGTCTAGTAATCTGCACACAAATTTTGTTCCTACCAAACTTCGGATGGCTGACATTTTTACAAAGTCATTAACAATACCGCTCTTTGAGACGTTTTAAATAAAATCCATTATCAAAATTAAGTTACGATATTCATTTAAATGCCATTTGGAATTTACAAACATGATTAATGTGAAAAGTCGTTTAGTTAAGTACATAAGTTGTGGTGGTTATTATCAATTTCAAGTCCGACTTAGGCAAACTATCACACGATGTTAAATGAATAATATAACTAGTTTATGGCCCGCGGACACGCGGGTAAACCAAATTAAGTTACTTAAAATTAATATCACAATAATTAGTATTCAGATAGACTTTATTTGTAAAATTTTACAATATGTGTTTTTATCATTTTGACAATTTGGTGATTGTCACTAATGATGTTTATAGCCCAGATTAAATTTCTCATACATTTATATATAAGTGATGAAAATGATATATTTTCATGTGTTAGCATTAATCATACACCATGTTTATGGATGACAATCCTAACCCGATCCAATGATCATCCATCCGATCCGATGGATATGGACGAAGTTAAATGGATGAATATCGGATATAGAGTGGATATGAATGAACACTGATAGGATATGGATGACGATTTATCATCCACGGATAATATCCATTTACCCGAAATTAATTTTTTTTATGTATGTTATTTTATATATAAATATAAAAACATATATATTGTACCTTTAATATATAATTATCTATATAGATCTTATAATATAATGCAAAGGCCAAGAAGTTTCTACTACGTAAGGAGTTAATAAATGTGTTTTAGTTTTTTATAACATAATATGTTTTGATTGTATTTTATTTTAGAATGTGTTCTTATTATACTTTCTATGTTAAAGCTTGACTATGTTGGATTTACACGACATGCACCTTTTATGTATTAACGAACGGCCATAATTATGTTAAAAAATTGCAATGTGGTAAATTAATGAATCATTTTTCTAAAATGCATTAGATATCCATTTAACTGCTTCATCCACTAGCTATAGATATAGACGGATGAAATTAATTTAAATAGATATGGATAAGGATACAGAGAACGAAAAATAAATGAATATGGATGTGGATATGACATCATCCGATCTATTGTCATTTCTAACCATGATCAATAATTATCCTTTTGTTTGTAGTGTATGTTAATACATACTCGCTGCAATATAAAGACTTACTTTATGAAATCATGTATTACATGTGTTTTATAGTAATTTTTTTATAAAATTAAAAGTTAAAATATATTTATAAAACAATAATAAATACATAAATAAATATATATATAAAAATTTGAAGATAAAAACATGTACATTTAAAATTATTTTATTATAATAAATAAAAAACTAATTTATAATATGCTTACTATTATATTATTTTCATCTATATCAATATTATTAACTTGTTAAAAATACATAGTTGGGTGTCTTTTTTTATTTCTATTTAGTGGTATATAATTGATCTAGAACCAATAATTTACATAATATTAATTATATTGTGCCGTTCAAAAAAAATTGAGATTAATTATATCACAATAAACTGTATTAAATCTATTAGTTAACAAACAGAATATTTTGAAATAAATCAATTTAGATAAATTATGGGTTAATATATAAAGTAATTAAAATCATAATATTAGATCGTCTTTTATTAATTTTGGAATTAAAGTTGTATTAATTAGATTGACCGTTTTAATTAGAAAGTAATTAAAATCATTAAAAATCAAGAGTTTGATTTTTAAACATTATAATAAAGAGGGCCATGCGGGTAATTAAACATTATAATTAATGGTATAATTGACATTTCATAAATACTTATGAGTTGTCATCGATATAGACTATTGATTCTTTTCCATCCAATGGTCCAGAAACTTCATGTTTTTTTCTTATTATATATAGTATAGATTTATGATTTTTATATCAGATGCGAGTACAATACTATTATATACGTAGATGAAGATTGTATCACGCACTGCACTTTGTTATCCCTGATGCATTAATTCCAAATTTGTAAAACGACAATTAATGGAAAGTTTGTTCCTACCAAACTTCGGATGACTAACATTTTTACAAAGTCATTAACAATACCGCTCTTTGACACGTTTAAAATAAAATCCATTATCAAAATTAAGTTACGATATTCATTTAAATGTCATCTGGAATTACAAACATGATTAATGTGAAAAGTCGTTTAGTCAAGTACATAAGTTGTCTGCATAAAACAAGGTGGTTATTATCAATTTCAAGTCCGACTTAAGCAAACTATCACACGATGTTAAATGAATAATATAATTGGTGATTTTTATATCATATGCGAGTACAATACTAGTATATACATAGACGAAGATTGTATCACGTACGCACCGCACCTGTTATCCCTGTCAATGCATTAATACCAAATTTGTAAAACGACAATTAATGGATGTTAATCACAAGAAAAATAAATAATTAAGGCAATACAACATTACATTACATTATTCACATTTCTTGTCTTTATTATCTTCTTTTAATAATTTGCCGGCCATCCATTGTTACCTTGACAAATGCCTCAATAAAGACATATACAAAGAAATCATGTTCAAATTTTTGGGGTACAAGTTCGATTTAAATGACCATTGATCTCGTCTCTCAGTCACTCGAACGGTAATACAATGGGACGTGTCGAGGGAAATTCCAACTCGGTTCAGAATGGTAAGCTAGACGTTGATAACGATGAAACTGAACATACACAACCACCAACGAATCCTCATCCTTTATTAGATGATGATATCGGGCTACATCAACAACATGAACAAGCTCATCACGTCGAACCAGAGTATGCACTACCATATGTAACATAAAATTATCTATTTTTCTTAGAGGATTGTGTATATATTATCGTAACGAGTTTCACTTAAATTTTACTTTATATATACTTTTTTCGTCTAGGGTATGCGATATAGATCCATCCATCACACAAGGGGTTGCGATTCCCGGCCAACAATCAACTGTGCCTATTATTGTTAATATAAATAACAACGTTGTTATGCCCGATGGTGGTTATAATGTTCATCCTTCTCAGCGTTGGCAACAGGACATGCCACCGCCTCCTTCTCAAACGTGGCCACAACACACGCAACCACCGCCACCACCTCCTCCACAACCGTGGCCGCCACACCAACCACCACCGCCTCCGCCTCCGCCAACGTATCCACAGAATTGGACGACAGGATTATTTGATTGTTTGGATGATCCTGTGAACGGTATGTTTTTTCACTTATTTGATTTTAATTGTGTTATTAAATTTTATTATAAGATATATACTGGTGTGATTAATCAATACGAACACTTGGTTAATATAAAAATATCACTAATTTAAACAAAGGCTTTGTAGTGTGAGTCGTCTAAGGTATGTTCTCGAACTCTGACCTGAGTTTTTAGTAGTTGATCAGCTGAAGCTTTTAGGAGCCATAGCTTTTTAAAAGCGTTAAAAGTTTTTTTGTTTTTATAAATGTGTTTAGTAAAAATAGCTATAACTATAGTTTTTAATATTAATTAAACAACATAAAAGAACATAAAAATTAACTTAAAGTTGTGATTTATAATTATTATAAGTGTAAAAACGTAATTATGTAAGGCCACAAACTCAAACTTCTTTTAAAAGCTAATTCAACTAACATCTCGTGAAAGAGCTTTTGAGAGCTTTTGTTTTCGAACAAAAAAACTCAAGTATACATTTTTAACTTCTTAGTTATGAATTTGCATTTAAATTTTTTTAACCTTAACTAATATATACTTCAAAATCTATCCGTTTCACTTTTATTGTTGTTATTTTTATCTGCATTTTGATATAAATTTACAATTTATTGAAACATTCTATAAATATAAACATGGAAAAAATTTAAAAAATACTAAAATAGTAAATTACTAAAAATCTCATTACAGAAAAATCTTTTCCTAACACAAAAATAAAAGAGAACTAAGTTTGACCATATGACAATGTTACATAACTTTAAAATTGTTATAATTATAAATATAAATATATTATAATATATATATGGTTTAACCATTTTCGGATACCGCATGATTATTATACTAATTATTATTTGTAAATAAATAATAGATTTTTTTATCATACTTAATTTATCAAAAGCATTAACTAAGATGGCTTAGATATAAACTTTAATAATGAAATGTTATATTAAATTCGAAATTGTGTAAAAATTCAAAAAAAAAAAAAAAAATGGTTAATAAGCAAAAACAAACAAACAACATATAAAAAAACATTTTTTCCTAAAAACTTATCTTTATCCATTGTCCAACCTAATTAAGCACTTGTTTATTGATTATATAACAACCTTTAGAAAAGAGCATAAGTTTTATGGTTAGGGTCGATTATTACATCTCTAATCCGATGACACATTCTCATGCAAGCAAAATTTCTCTCTACTTTAGCGACAATATATTTATATAATTTTGGTTACTTAAAAATTATTTTGATTACTAAATCTTTTAATTGATCAATATTTAATAAAAAATGTTTAATAGAATTCGTCCGATATATCGATCATTAAATTCTCTTAACAATTTAAATATCATAAAATCTTTAATCATTAAACTCTTCTAATTATTAAACCCTTTTAACAATTAACAACTAGTGTAATTTGAAAGGAACGTTACATGTGGAAAGTTAAAAAATTTCGATTTGTGTACAGTAAAGTTAAATCAAGTTACATACCAAATTTTTGTTTATAATTACTTTTCACACATAAAAACTTTTTTTACAAATCTAATAATAACATACATAATTAATAAAAGTTACACGATTTAAGAACTATGTATACAAATATATACATGTGTTGTTATTGTATTTTTGTTGTCAAAAAAGAAATATATTTGTTCTCTATTCTGTTTGGTTTGAACACTTTGAAATTATGTGTATTTGAAATCACATCAATTTTATGGTACTTAAGTTCCATTTTTAGAAATCTTAAGTATTTTATTGGTTAACTATTTGGATCGACTAGAAAAGTTTTAAATTAAAACTTGGCTCGTACTAAAATTGGTGCTATTTGGTTTCGAAACTTGTCTTTCAGCTATCATTACTTTGTTTTGTCCATGTGTGACATTCGGACAAGTCGCAGCGGCCATCGACAACGGAAGAACATGTAAGTATATTTATCTACTCGTGTAACACATATATGCTTGCACATATACGCACACTGTAACACCCTCTCTTTACACATAAAAGTCAAGTCAATATAATATCAGATGTGACATTATCACATAAAAGTCTCTTTACTTCTGCATAAAAGTCAAGTCAATATAATGCACATGTCGGGGGATTACACAAATCGCTATTAATTAAAACTTTAATACAACCATTAACAGTGTAATTACAACATACTATTGCTAACAGAGTCCCATACAGCTAAGATAACGCTGGTGAATATTTGATATACAAACATACTGAGCAGAGGTACAAAATTGATTAACAATCTCAAAAGCTAATATCATCATACAGTAATGAACACACATATCTCGATCAACTCTAGCTTCTATTTCTGCTGTTGCGACTACTACTGTTCACCCTTTTAATTGCCTGAACATGTTAGACTCAAAAACGTAAGCTGAGAAGCTCGTGAGTACGCGAGGGTTAGACTCTACAGAATTAAACGCATAGCACATAAGATCACAAGTAACTCAATATAATAAACTCAGGTATGTCTCATAATCACTGATGTAAACTCGGAGCTCAATGCACATCTCAACTCACAGGAGCGACCTGGAAATAACTTTTCCGTATATATACGGTCTCATACTGCATGACTAGTTAGGGAAAGTCAGCCTACGCGATCGCCCATCACGAATACTCTGGAATCAATCTCAACACATACACACATATCACATATAATGGAAGTAAATAGAATCATCCATGAGGCGCCACATCTCTGTCTCATTTATATCATCACAACCATGCAATTAATGCAATAAGACTCGTAAAATAGAGCGCTCGTTGAAAAAGGACTCGTGTATTTACCTGATCAATGGCAATCTATCTCCGCTGAACTCTATCTCGGCTCAACTCGCTATCTACTCGACCATGTATACATAACGGATCCCAGACGAACCCAACTGAAATGCATAACAGACTCAAATACAAACCCTGTAACTGACCCCAAAAGTAACCCCAAATGGGCCTCAAAGCCTAAACCCAAGTATGGTCCAAATAGGTGCATCGCGACCCACACTCAACTCATTGCTGTCGTGCTTGTAGTCGCGGTCGTGCTCATGCCATCGCGACCGCATTCATGATCTCGGCCATGCTCACAATCGCCACCCATACTCAACCTCACCGCCCTATACTCATCGCAGCCGCGCTCCATGGATCGCGACCGTGATCCGAGGCGACTGGTTATGCTCTGTTCGCTTTCATGGATGACCAAAGACAAAATCCCCCCCCCCCCCCCCCCACGACTCGTTTTCCATCCATACAAAACTCTACAAAGTTATATATAACTGCTCCATACAGTCTTTGTAGCCAACTTCACGATTTCGACAATTTAAATACAACTAAACCTACACAATTCAAGCTTTCTTACCTTTTACCTTTCAAGAACAGAAAGATGATATTGATTCCCAACTTTAACAGCCGATTTTGCCTGTATTTCTTCTGATTTCCAGCCCTTACACACACACTTTTGTTTGATGCCAAAGGAAGGAAAGAAAGGGATTTCGTAACAAGTCACATATATGTGGTTTCTATTTTAGGAAAGTTCCGGACCCAATAATCCGAACCCAATACCGCATTTTCAATATTAATATTAATTTAATCCATTTAAATCCGTGACCTTAGAAATATAATTAATCCACTAAAATTATAACTCGGTGCCACGTATACTCAATCCAGACACGTATAAATCCACTAATCGGGATTCTATTCGGCCCATGCGATATTAATAATTTAAACATCCAATAAAATAAATCCACGTACCAGGTCTGAAAGTGGGATGTTACACACACATATACGCAAGAAAAATGTAAAAAATCGGGGGAAGCTTTTTCTGGCGACATGTGTCGTCGCAAAGGCCCACACACATCTGTGCATTTGTGTGTGTGTGTGTGTATGTATGTATGACAAATTGTATATTAGGGTTTTGTGAGCAAACCCTTACGTTTATATTTAGAGTTAAGTATACCATTCAACTTTCAGATTTCACTTATTTAATCACTAAATATTTTTTTAAACCGATTTAGCCACTAAAGTGTTTTTTTGTACACATTTAGCAACTAAACTTTTTATGTATCAATTTAGCCACTGGAAATTATACACACTAAGCCACTAAACAATTATATTTTGTATCGATTGAGTCATAGTTTTATTAGCAGTAAACTAAAGTTTAGTGTTAAAGTGGTACAAAAAATAGTTTAGTGGCTAAATGGGACAAAACTAAAAGTTGAATGATCAAAATGATACCAAAAATTTATATTTATATTTAGTATTGTTACTCTATTTAATATTTTTTGAAATGAATTATGCTTTTTTAAATAAAAATTTCTCTATAAACATTGTTTTAATCATTAAAAGTGAGTAAACTACTCAGTAGAAATATTATGACTTTTTTTATTTAATATGTAAATTAATTTATCATTGAAGAATTTCTTTTTATTTAATAAAATTTAACACCTGACACCTAGCTAGTTAGATGTAACTATAAGTTATACACAACAGAAGAATGTCAAACCGTATAAAGTTCGATTTGTTTAGCTCTTAAAGAATCATAAAATTAAAATGTTATTTTACATTTGAATGAGTCATTGATTATTTTATGAAAAGTAAACAAACACACCATTTATAATTTGAAAGTCGTTAAACTGCGTCAACCATAATCTTATATAGTCATATAGATATAATATACCACTAAATCATCAAATAGAGCAATCAACAATAATGTGATATAGTCATCCAAGTACCGGACAATATGCCATTTCAAAAAATTAGTATACTTATAGCAATATCCCACTATAAGTGTGATCCATGAGGCAACTCTTTACTCATGTTGCATGTGTCCCTATGAGGCTATGATCACTCTGACTACATGAGATACACATTTATAATAGAAATAACTTTACATTAGTTTCCAGCAAAAGCATTACACAATCATAACAAGATCATAAGAATGCTCTAAGATAATTCTTTGTTCGACTGGGAGCAACTACCCAAATGCCTCATTGCTAATTATTTAGAGTAAGCCTTAGTAACACGACTATACGAAGTAGTGCTAAATTAGGACTTTTGGATTGGGAGTAACCCATGGTCCTCGTATGATGCTCATGCTAGGATATGTGTTCATAAGTAGTTCAATATAATGAAAGTTATGATTAAGACTTTTTTATGAATTACTGTGCATCTCATACAAAAATTACTTGTAAATCACCTAAATCATGACTATGTTATATAAAAACTAGCTACATCTACTTATAACCTTTATGAGCTCAACACTTGACCCTAACAAAAAGTAATACAACTAGATTACAATTATAGCTCAACAGAAACAACTAATGAAATCTCGTCTACCAACTGGCCAGGGGGCCATTGCTGTCGTGATGACTCATCGCAGGCCAGGGGAACCCAACTACATTGGCCATCTTGGACCAACCCCATCAGAGTGTGGGGTAGGGGTGAGCTCGGTACCGGACCGAACCGAACCGGTACCGATCCCGAAAATACCGAAACCGAATTATTAGTTTTGAAAGAACCGAATACCGAACCGAATAATTTTATACGGTGCCGGTTCGGTCCCGAATACCGAATTTTAGCTAATTTAAAAACCGAATACCGAACCGAGAGTACCGAATACCGAATTTTAGCTAATTTAAAAACCGAATACCGAACCGAATATATTAATTCGGTACCGGTCGGTACCGGTACCGGTTCGGGTTCAGGAAATGGTACCGTTCGCTCACCTCTAGTGTGGGGAGTACCCACCTCTCCCAAATCCATCTTTCTGTACACGTCAGCGCCACATCAGCTTTTCTCTCTCCACCTTTCCCCACCTTTCTAACTAGGAAATACCCACCTTTCTTAACCTTTCCATCTTTCTTAATTTTTTTAACATTTTAATTAAGAAAACAATTATTAAATATAAAATAATTAATTTCATAAATATTTAAAAAACTATTACATAATAAAATTACGAAACTAAAAAATAAAAACTTACGAAACTAAAAATTAAAAAAAGTACATAATCTAAAAAAATTATAGTCGCCATCCCCAACGCTCCGCAATTCTTTGTTTGCGGGCCAATACGGCTTCCAAAGCGTTACCTTGCAGATGGTCGTGTGGCCGAATGAAAAATTCCAAGTCACGTTCGTGTTGTTGTTCACTCAGTGACGCAATGTACGCATTATATTTTTTCTCTTTCAACTCCAATTCTTTTTCTTGTTTTGATCGTTTCAAATCTTCAAGTCGTGCTCGGTGACGTCTTTTATCTTCAAGATCTTGCTCGTGACATGATGAAATCCTTTCGAATTTTGATTGCATCTCTGGATCGACTGATGTTGATGCTGGTTTTTCCCCTTGCGGCGTGGTCGTTCAAGCTGTTCAAGATCCGCGTCGCCCTCGTCATCTTCGTCAATGTCAAGACCTAAAAATGCCGCATTAGAAGACGGTGTTCCGATCGTGTTAGATTCGGAAGTTTTGGACCGCTTCCTTTGCGGCTCAACAAAATCATCCATTTGTGGAACGGGGTTCCACTTTGGATGACGTCGAAGCACCTCCCAAGCCGATTGGTGTGGAAACGGCTTACCTTTATTTAGGGCCTTGTATTGTTCTTGGGTGTTGGTGAAAACGTCGTAATCGTTTTCCCCGCTCCGTCGCTGCATCGCATTGTTGTTAAACATGCCGCCAAATTTTATACAATTGCGGTTCATGTCTTTCCACTTTGAATTAAGTTGGTGGGTGGTGCGGCTAGTTCCACCAACTCGGTTATCAAAATTTTGGAGGATTCGTCCCCAAAAATTTGAACGTTTTTGATTATTTCCGGTAGTTGGATCTTCGGAAATATCGATCCAGGCTTCCGCCAAAGCCTTTTCTTCCATGGAGGTCCACATTTTCGCTTTCATTGGACCCTTTCGTGTAGACCCGGTTGCCGCGGTGTTTACCGGAATTGTCTCCTCGTCGGAATCGTCGGAATCGACGGGTTGAGTTTCGGGTACCGTCTCCTCGTCGTCCTCGTCTCTAGATGCGGTGTCTCGATAAGCAAATGGTTCGAAACCCTCGTGAAATTCTCGCGAGGAATATTGCGGATTGGGTGGGGATTGTTGGGAATGTTGCGGATTGGGTGGGGATGGTTGGTAATATTGTGGATTGGGTGGGGATGGTTGGTAATATTGTGGATTGGGTGGGGATGGTTGGAAATATTGTGGATTGGGTGGGGATGGTTGGTAATATTGTGGATTGGGTGGGGATGGTTGGTAATATTGTGGATTGGGGGGTGAAAAGTGTGGCACGTATGGTGCGGAGTTATCCGTAAAATTTTGCGGTGGGCGGAAAGAAGGGTTTGATTGAGAAGCCGGTTGTTTGCCGCGTTTTCGACTTGCGGCGGGTTGTTTGCCGGTGTTTCGATCCATGACTTTAAAAAATATAGAGATTGAGAGAAATGGGAAAGAGTGTGGAAGAGATGATGAAAATGGTGAATGTGGTGAAAATGGATGTGTTGTGAAGATATATTTATAGGGAAAAATATTTAATAAATATTTTTTTTTTATTTTAAACAGTCACATGACCGTTGGAGGTAAAAGACAAGAGAAGGGAGCGGGGTGCAGCGGGGACCTGGAGCCGGGCCGGGGTTCGATTTCAGCGGGGCCGGGGGGTGGGGGTGGTGTAGCCGCCGGCTTCGGCTGATGTGGCGTAGCCGCCCCGCACGCGGCTTTAGTACTCCGCACAGCCTCATGGTCGTACTTGATGAACCGCGACCACGATGGATGGACTGCCATCATCCAGACTCGACTGAAATCACCGCCAAGACCCAGCTTAACTGCTTGACCCTGAACATTGGTGCGACGAGGAGAGAGTGATCGCAATTCAGTGACGAATAGAACAAATATATATAGATTTTGTTTTTGTGCACACTCTAGGAGTTTCAAGCTACAACCACAATTTAGACGTCTTTATACATTAAATGAAAACTATTACAACACTTGATATCTAGTTCAACGATTAAACCCTTTTAGGATATCTACTTGAATTTAGGAAGAAGGATGATGATAGCAAAAAAAAAAAAAAAAAAGAAGGTTCCATCTTGGCTCTGAGTTCGTTAATATCTCCAACCCTCTCTCGAGTGTCCTTCTGCCCATGCACATAATACACACACACAACACTTCCCATCTCCGGGGAGTCACATGATTGTTTGGAGTGGTTCTTTTAAGGGAGACCTATAAATTGCACGGGTCCAAGCTTGATTGATTGTGACTTATCTTCAAATTTAAAGGTTGCATACTAATGTAAAATTAGTTTTGAGAAAATCCATTTCTTTTGTAATATTAACTTATAAACTCCATTATATTGTGTTTGAATTAACCATACAATAAATATTTTTTATTTTATTTTTCTTAAATAATAAACATATATAGATTCATTCATGATTGTCTAATAAAATTTATTCAATTCAAACTATATAATAGTAATCAAAAGTTTATAAAATTTGTAAAATTACTAATCTGAATTATTATACAAACATTTTGAATTTGTTGTTTCAAATGGCTGATGATAATAAAACAACGAATAAAATATAGTTGTAGACAAGAGTGAATAAATTTATTAGTTTTTGAAAGTTAATTATGTGTATTCTCATATCAATGGTTTTTATTTATATTTTATACGATTTTAAAATATTTCCTATATCATTTTAACATGAGTACTTTATTTTTTTATTATATTTGTAATAATGATTTAATTTTATATCTATAATGTTAGAATAGTTATTTATTTATCATACCCATGTATAACATGGGTGAATAAACTAATCTATCTCTATCTATACTATTAAAAGAGTAACTATACTCTTTTCTGGTGAAGCCACGTGTCGTCACCATGAATCGACACGTGGCAGTTATAGATTTTAAAAATAATAAAGAAATTTAAATCAAATATATCCAAATCTAATATAATCCACTTTTAAATTCAAATCAAATCAAACAAAATCTAATACTCTACTAATTTATTAATTAAATCTATACAAATCTAATATAATCCACTTTTAAATTCAAATCAAACAAAATCTAATAATCTACTAACTTATTAATTATAAGATAATATAATAAAAGTTTAAAAAAATATATAAGAAAATAATTACTTTTCATATATATTTAGAATTATACAAAATTAATAGGTAATAATTAATAAATAATAATATCACCTTATGTACTTTTGTTTAAAAAATAATATTTATATCTTTATCTTTTTATTTATTATATTTTATATATATTAAAAATATCCGCGTAATACGCGGGTAATAAACTAGTTAAAATAATAAAATAGCATGCGTTCATAAGCTCTTTTTATTGTACGATGAATGATTTAATTTTTCATGTATATTGGAAGTATAGTTATTATGTATACTAGGTACGTTGTTTAACCCGCGCGTTACAGCAGGATCGTAAATTGTATTTTTATAAATATATTACTTTAAAATATTAAAATAACATTAGCTACTGATCGTGATTAAATCACTCTATGCTTTCGATCTATGTTTATAAATGGAAAGAATATGATTGATCAACCAACAAAATAATACAAATTTGTCATTTTAAAAATAGTTGAGACAAGAAAAAATTATGTTGAAATGTAAAAAAAAAGAATGTGATCGCAATGATACATTTGTCATTTGTATAATATAATATATCAACCATTATAACACAAAAAAAACAGTTATATATAACATATAATATAATATAATTAGTGAGCTGCATATCTACGTGCCTATATTTAGACATTTTTTTAATCATATTCATCGTTCATTAGTCTCGGAAAAATTAATAACACCAAACTGATCGATGAAAATTTAAAAGTACAATATTTCTATTGTTTATATGACATTTGGGAAAAAAAGTATTTTTATATTTTTGTTAATTTGGTCAATCTATAACTAGGTAAAAGGACCAAATAAGTACGTAAAAAACGTACGAAATAAAATAAGGAAAAAAACAAGAGTCAAAATCAATATAAATAGAAGTAAATTGTTTTTAATTTAAAGGACTAAAGTCGTACAATAGATGTCTACTTTTTAAAGTTGATCGATATGATGCGTGTATTTTTTTGTTGTTAACTAGTTTATAAACCCATGTATAACATGAGTATACATTTAAAAATTTAATTTCATTAATCTTGTAGGATAATTCTTAAATATATTTTATCAAATTTATAATATCTATTTATATAATACAATAAATATAAATATAAATATATAAAGAGAAAAGTTATCATTCAAATTCAAATTTGAGTTTTATATTAGATAAGATTTAGATTTGATTAGATATTATTTAAATTATTTATTACTAGGTTAATACCCATGTATTACATGGATTGATGTAAAAGATACGTTACCAATTAAATATTTATAAAGAGGTGGGATCCCTTAATAACCTTAAAAAAAATTTAAATTAAGATACAATAAAAACCAATAAAAAGATGACATACAAACAAAATCATTGAGTTAATGGTAAAAAATGATGACTCTAAGTCAATGTTTATGTCAAAAGAAGACGGTTAAAATGTTATTCAAAATATTTGAATTATTGATTTAAATATAGTATTTTATGGATATTACATATGCAATTCAATTCAATTATTATCTTTCTATTATTAATTAAAAATGTTAAACCTTCATTCTATTTTATTTGTTTTTGTGTTATCATCAATAATCTCATAGAAATCAACAAAATAATTTTGAAATGGTAATTATTTTGTATTATTAATTTTTATGAAGTATATTAATTTAAATTGTATAAATTTGTTAGAGATTTTATAATAAAGCATATATAAGTTTTCTTATTGAAGATGTTATAATTAATAAAAAAAATATTTCTTGTCTAAGTGATTAAAGCTTGATATAACATTTTCAGCTTCAACTTAATAAATAAATAATTAATTAAGATTAGTCGAAATTAAGTTATTTTAAAATATAAATTTTACAACATTTAGTTTTGAAGTTTAAGAAAATACTAATACAAAATTTTATTAAAAGAAAATTCATTTGAAATTTGAATGATTATTTTTTTTAATTTGTCAAAAGTTAATACTTAACATATAAAGTTGATAATAAAAATTTTTCAAATTTATTGTAACCAAGATATTTAATTATTATTTCATAAAATTATTTATTATTTCGGACTATCATTTTTTTAAAACTTTTACTATAAAATTAATTTTTTATTTTACTGATTTTTTTAAATTATTTACTCTTTGAAACATTTATGCATGAAGTTTATTATTTTATTGATTTTTAAAATTATTTTATTTTAGCTTGTTAATTTTGAAAACTTTCAATGAGTATTAATTTTTTTTTTTAAATCCGGGTGATTTTAAAAACGGGTTGTCACGTAGATAAAACCAGGTATAATATAAAAACGGGTAGCAACGTCATTAAAAAGTTGTCCATGTAGGCATCGAAACCGGAAGCAACCGGTTAAAAGCACACCAACTACCAAATTGGAACAATTTTGAAACTTTGACTACCAACTGTGCACAAAAAAAAGTTCACTACATAAATGTGTACAAACTCGAAAGTTCAGAGCTATTTGATGTCATTTTCCCTTTATTATTAGAGTTTATTATGAAAAAAATCAACATGTTTTCACGTATTTTGCATTTTCGTCCTTCAATGTTATTTTTTTCCATAAAAAACCTCAAGTTAATTTTCCCTTTTTAATTTAGTGAAATTTGGACATTAGACCCCGGTTATAATTTGTGAACCGGGTGTTTAAAAACTGAAAAATCTAATGTCCAAATTTCACTAAACCAAAAAGAAAAAATTAATTTGAAAACTTTTATGTAAAAAATTAATATGGATGGACGAAAGCGCAAAAACCATGAAAACATGTTGTTTTTTTCATAATAAGCCCTTATTATTATTTATAAATATTAGGATTAAAACATGTAACTTAATTTAAAGTTTGAAAATAAAAAAAATTTGGTTTTATAAATCAATTATATAATTTTTTATAAAACATTTTAGGTAAATTAGAGGTTAAATTGAGAAGTATTTATATCATTAATTATATTAGTAATCTTTTAGTTTATTTAAAATCAATTAGTTTCTTTAAGATCAATTATGTAAATTAATTGAAAGAGTTATATTAGGCAAAATGAGCGGGAAAACAAAACTTAGGAGAACTGAAACAGTGACACGTGTCACAAATTGTTTTGTTTTATTAATAGATATAGATAGATAGATAAGTTGGAAAAAACAAATTTTAGAAGCAAATTAATAAAAAATTGTTAGGTACACGTGACAATTCCATGTTAAGCCAATTGACGCTCTATCTAGATGTCATGTGGCATCTAGTTACTCATATAATATAATAGATAGATTTGAGTTTTATATTAGATAAGATTTAGATTTGATTAGATATTATTTAAATTATTTATTATAGATAGATTGGAAAAAAAACAAATTTTAGAAGCAAATTAATAGGAAATTGGTAGGTACACGTGACAATCCCATGTTAAGCCAATTGGCGCTCTATCTAGATGCCATGTGGCATCTAGTTACTCATATAATAGAATAGATAGATTTGAGTTTTATATTAGATAAGATTTATATTTGATTAGATATTATTTAAATTAATTATTATAGATAGATTGGAAAAAACAAATTTTAGAAGCAAATTAATAGGAAATTGTTAGGTACACGTGGCAATCCCATGTTAAGCCAATTGGCGCTCTATCTCTAGTTACTCATATAATAGAATAGATAGATATGATGTTCACACTTTCTTTTCCTTAATAATATGATACGTATGGTGACTGGTTACCATTTGTACCGGTAATAAATCATATGTGGCATTTCTTATTATTTTTAACGCTGATCTGTATTTATTCAACACTTAAATGAGTGATGTCTTCCATCACCATTTCACTCACTCCATTGCTCCGTGTCCACCATCGTCAGCTCCGACTACTTCGGTTTAACGCAAGCTTGCTCCACCTCATGGTTGACATCTACTCCCTTTGATGCTCTCCTTCACCTTCCGCCTACTATTGATGTCTCCGCCTCCACCACTACCGCATGCTTCGTCGATTAGGCAGGGCCGTCCCGTGAATTTTGGTGGCCTGTACGATAATTACATAGTATGCTCCTAAAATGTGAAAATTTTTAAATTTATATAAAAATTATTAGTTATTAGTAGTCTAGCAATTGCTATATACATAAAAAACATTTAAAACAATGATATTAAGACATGTCCATATAACTTAAATAAAATAATTAATTTAAAAACTATAATTACCTGAAAGGGCATTATACGCTTATTTTAAATAAAAATACATCCTCAAACTCACATATTTTTTGTTAATGATGTGAAACAGAGTAATTAAACTTAAGTAGACTTTAACTTTTCACCTTTTTTTTTTCTGATACCGGTCAATGATGATCCCTTATCAAACTTGGGGCCCTGAGCGGTCGCACTTACTGCACACGCTCAGGGCCGGCCTGGATTAGGTGTGTTTTCCATCTTATTCATCAATGTCATCTCCTTCTCCACCGAAGCACCAAAACAACTAGGTTACATTTGGTCTAGATCTGAATTCAAAGTGAATGGGTTAATTTCATTCCGTACCTGGCTTTAAAACGAATGGTCCTCTCTACCAACACACCAAAACGAATGGGTTTCATTCCAGATCTAGGAAATCTATAGCTCCGTTTGCAGATCTGGCTTCAAAACAACGCTGTTAAATTTGGTTTAGCTCTTGGTTTCATTCTTGATTCAGTTTGGAGAACAAACCAATATAAGATTGTGTTTCGTTTCATATTTTTTGATTATCGAATGGATTCTGTTTCATTATCGATTTGGACAATGGCCGGAGTTTGCCCAAGATAAGAACAGAGTTTGCCCGTGATATTGTTTCAGTTTCATTTCAGACTTTTATTAGGAATACATTCGTAACATTTTTTTAAAAAATTAAATAAATAAATGGAAATAATAATAATAATAAATATTTTTTTGTATAAAACATGACATGTCACCCACGAAATGTCATATCAGCAATGTACAAATAAAGTTTAATGCCAAATCAATTATTTAAGTGTGATGTCCTCTTTTACAACAAAAATATCCGGTCATTAAAAGGTAGAGTTATCATGTTAACCGGTCACTACTAAGTATGCGTGTCGTATCAATAATAGAAAAAGTACATACACGTATCGCGCGTATCGATACACTTTAAAAAGTAGACTGCTATTGTACGACTCTAGCCCTTTTTTAAAATATAAAATCGTTAATCAGTTTAACGAGAATAAAAAAGTGTTAACATTACAATTGAAAATGTGTTATGCAGCATGTGAAACAGCCGGATGCATCTACACCACAATTGCTTTAACCATTGCAATGCCATGCATATATTCATGCACGTATAGGACCAAACTCAGACATGGCTTTGGACTATTTGAAGAACCAGCAACCGACTGCGTGACTCATTTGTGTTGCGAGTATTGTGCACTTTGTCAAGAATATAGAGAACTCAATTATAGAGGCGTCAATCCTTCAGCCGGTAAGTCTCTTTGGGGTGGTAAATTAATCATTTTGTTCGTTGCTTTTTCTAGAGACGGAAAGTGTTTAACCATGAATGAACGATTCATTTGGTAGGCTGGATGAACATCAACCCTAATCAGAACAACCAACAACAAGCGAATATCCCCCCTCCGTATCAAGTCATGAGGTAAAACTGTTTTGAGTGTACCGTTGAGTACACAAATGGTCAAATGAATGTTTCGTTACTATTTGTCGCTAAAGTGTAACGACCCGAAAGTTGAACATTGATGTACCACTTTAGACTTATGTGCTCGTATCTAGAAATTGAAAATTACAAGCATTTGTGTATTTTAGTTTTAACTGTCTAATGTTTGTATTTCTAGTATCTGTATGTCATAATATACTCTTGATGTTGATCAAATAGACGAGTATTTAATTTGCTGAAATGTTGCAATGTGTTAATTTGCAGAAAGAAATTTTGTTTCTCAATTGGTAAACGAGGAAATAACAAATTACAATTAATTCCTTAATGCAGTACTTTTATATATTTGTCGAGTTGTCCATTTTTTGTTATTTTTCTTATTTACTCTATATGTTCTTTATTCCTCTACCTACTAGAATGGACCAAATATTGATGAAAAATATTAGATATAAAGTTATAGTGATGAAAACCATAAAGTTTTAGAAGTACAAGGACCTTAAAGTGTAATTAGATAGAAGTTAGGAATGTGACTATAAAAGTGAATTTAAAAGGGAAATTTCCTTAACTAATGAGAATTTGATGTCAAGTGCAGTTCAAGAAAAACATTCAATAAAAGGTGGTTTTCAAAAATCAAATCAAATGTGTTAGATTCATGACCCTAATATTTATCAACTGGTATTAGAACATTGGTGTGGACTATTGAATAATATCAATTAAAAAGTTTAAAAAAGTTGACATTTTAAAGTAAAAATCGTCTTGATTTAGCTGTGATTTTTGAAAAATCATAGAAAATTCATAAGACATTCGGTTGATGCGATTTCTGGATATGTTTTGAAGACACAGTCAAGGAAGCTCCACTAAAAACTATCAATTCCTAATTCATTACGATTAGGGAGTAATCAAACTTTTATAAATTTTAACTTTTTTATTGTGTTCTTGAGTTTGATATATGAAATCTTTTATTGGATTGGTGTTAGAGGCTCAAATTTGAATGAGCGTTAATGTTCCTATATTGAAACTTTCCTGGAAATTTCATAGCATAATTCCAAATACGTTGAATGAAATCAAAGATCGAATTTGCTGATTTCGTATTTCATCCGAAAATAGAGGTGAATATTTGAAAAACCATAAAATTAATATTGTCTGTTTCTCCGTTTATGCTAAAATTTTAGTATGTTGTTCGCCTATGGTACATGTTTGTTTTCCTACAATTTCAGAGCCTAATTCGAAAAAATGAGAGAGTAATCGAGGATTTACAAGTCTAATCGAGAGTGTGTCTATGTGTGTGTTCTTGGTGTTTTTGTGTGTGTTCTTGATGAAATCTTATGCATGTACACATGTTGTGCTTGTCTAGTGATCAGGTTCTTGATGCGAGTGTCGTTAACCCGTCAAAAATACCACTAAATACCTTAGAAGCTAGGGTAAGTAGGGATCGTATCCACAGAGAGCGATAGGTTAATTGCACGTATTTAAGCGATTAGCATTGTAAAATAATTAATTTCGAAAGATTGATTTGGTTGTAAAAAGGTGATTGCTTTGATTTATAAAATTAATTACTTGCGAAATTTGTAAAAGAAAACTTAAGAAAATTGTTTGATTGAATAAAGTACGAAGATAACCATTCCCGGATTCCACACCTCGCTTTGCGTTTAATTTATAAAAACGATTTGAAGATTACATAGACATAATCTTGGTTATAACTATTATTTAAACCATTACGTGATCTTGGGCATAGCGCGTGACACGTTTGATTACTCGTCTTAATTAAATGATTAACTCGGCACGAATAATAAAATGTCTACGAACTATCTTGCGAAACGTAACAACAAAATAATAATCATTCGTTTACAATCAAAATATAAATAATAAAAACCATGCAAACTTAAAGTAATCGTTCATAAAGTAAAACTTAGCGATGTGCTTCCTCCGAGAATGATTATGATGAGCTTAGCCGGACATAGTTGATGCAACGTTCAAGAGTTGTGGATCCATCGCCGTAGCTTGACTCGTGTGTTCTTCGTACGTGTGTTCGCTCAAACAGGGTTCTTTTCCTTAGCCTTCTCCTCCAAAAAATGATGTTGAACTCTGAAATATGCATTGGTATTTATAGGAAAAGCTAGAAAAACCCTAAAAACGGCCGTCTAATAATTTAATGGGCTGGGCGCAGCCGTAGGCGCAGGCCTGCGCCCCCCCCCCCCTGCGCCCCTCTGTAAAATCCGTATTTTTGTGAATTAATTTCTTCTGTCGAGCACTTGGTCTGGGCGCAGGGCTGCGCCCCTCTCTGCGCCTGGCTCTGAATTTTTGTCCTTTTTTCGCCATTTTAAACCGGATTTTGTTTACCTGCACAAGCACATAATTTATTCAATAGCGGCACATTCTATAACACTTTTGTATTAAAAACAACTCTTTTACGCTTAATAAACACGATAAATTATAACCCGATCAAACTTCCCCAACTTAATTCTTGATCGTCCCGAGCAAGCAATAAAAATCAGACTTTTAAAACATCGGGTTTAACAAGCGTGCAAAACATAATTAACTCATTAAACAAGCACTAGCCTTCATAGACGTGATAAAATTCAAAGACACGAACAGAATTTAATTCAGATATATCGTGATGTTTTTCAGAGTGATTGTTCAAAAATTCCTCACCACTATTATCCTTTTAGCTCAAGGTTACAGAATTGAATTCACGTGGGTCACTGGACCATCTTTTTCCTCGATGCATGACTTGAGCTACTAATTTTTTCTTTTCTTTTCATTCTTTTCATGCAATGTCCATGTTTTTCCGTTCAAGTTTTACCATGACTTTCTAGATGATCCGTGTAGCAGGATTTGGGTCAGCCGCTCCCAGACCAGTCGGCCTTAGGGGACTAGGCATGATGGTACCCTTCAGACTTAATCTCCTGAATCAACTAGGTCACACTTGAATTGAGGCTTTATTCGTGTTCGCTTCCTCCCCCTTATTGCATGAATAATTAGTGGCTATTGAAATCCTTGTTAATCATCCCTTGCTACAACACAATATATCCTACTTCAACTCGGTTCACTTCCTTGGTTTTAAGCATCTATGGCTCTTTGTGTTATATTTAAACTCATATAATTACGTCTTTTTGCTTGAAACCGACCTAACTAACATCATCATATTTAAGTTGCAAGCTCAACAATAAAAATTTATCGGGTTAATTGATCGGATCATTTACGGCTCGCTTTTCACATAATCTTCTTAGAAGAAACACATTTATTCAATCAAAGTAATGCATGCAAAACAAACATAAAACATAAAAAATAATAAAGCAGAAAAACAGTAATTCATCCTACTTAAAGAGAGGAACGGAAGAACCTGACTACTGCGGTGGTGGTGGCGGTCCGAAAATACCAGCAAAGAATTCCCCGAAGGGGTTCCGGTCTTCTTGCATATGAGGTGCAGGTGGGTGTACCACGCTCTCTCCGCGTGTCGTGGTGGGGACTCGACCATAGGCTGGGAAGTGTTGAGGAGTTCGATCCTCAACGTTCAGCCTCTCGAAATTCTGCCACTGATAATCCTCGTATGGTTGATATGGTAACCCAGCATTGTATTTCATGTGATTTCTCACTGCATCGGTGTACGCCCAGTGCTGCTGGTTGTAATAGGCGTTCTGAAAGGAAGATGCGCGCACACCGGTGTAAATTTCATCAATTCGGCTGGTCTGGGTTTCCAACTCATGCTGGAATTCGTCCATTCTTCCAACCACGTCCTCTTGAAAGGTACCCAACCGTAAGTTTATTGCGTCCAACCGAGCGATGACTTGGGACATATCATTAGCTCCTCCTGCTGCATGTACTCTTTCGGCTTGATGTTGATGGTAAGCCTCTGCCTCCTCTATACCGTATAACTCTCGATGCGTCTTCCCCGTGTCGGAATCAAAGATCTCGTATCCTTGGTCTGTTTGGCGTAGAGTGATGTTTTGTATCATTGCCGCTGTAATAACGGCGCCAGAGACTCCCCTCGGAACAGATATGGGAGAAATCGCTGCCTGAGCTCTCAGATACTCTGATAAAATCCATCCGTGAGGGATTATTTTTCTCTCCCTCGTATCGTACATTGACCATAGGTCGTTCATCACAATCCAAGCAAAAGAAAGGCTCGGCTCTCCCGTCATCAATGCGTAAAGGATGGTTACCTCCTTGTGCCGAATCTTTGTCAGATCGCTATCTCTTGGCAGCACATTGTTGGTAACAATCTTGTGTAGTACCTTCGCCATGGGGCTAAGGTCACGCCTAGCATACGCCGTATATCCAGCCGCGACATTATAATCAATCTTTAGTATCTCTGCCAACTGTGTGGTCCATTCACCCTCCCAAGTTCTGTCGGTGAATGCTAATTGGGCGTCTGTTTTGTCTCGTAGTTGAAATTCCATGCCCCGTCTTCTCCAACACCTATATCTACCCCAAAGACCTCCCGTAACGCTTGTGCATTCATTGGAAATTCTTGTCCATTAACGCGACCTATTAAAGTGAAATCTCCTCGGAATCGTCCCTCTTCGCGACGTAATGTGGACATCCACTCCACCACCTCATCGTGATAAATGTGTTCCCCTCCTAAATCTAGTACTGCCTCCCATCCTAGCCGGTCGAAGCATCGAACTACCCCATAGTTCTCAAACTCATCTTTCTTAACTCTCTTTTCGACCAAAACCTTGCCGGAGAATTTCTTTGTCATGAATAATTGACGCCGAATATTTGCTGGATGTTGTGAGAGATTGAAGTCCGGGCTCCATTCTACCCTCGGTTGGGTAGAGGAACTGGCGCCTTCCCCCACGCGTTGTCTAGTTCGGCAAGACATCTGCAAATATGACAACTTAAGTATATATATATATATATATATATATATATATATATATATATATATATATATATAATTATAATATTCTTAATTCGTTCTATTTTCACAACAAAGCACCATAATTGATAAATTGTGCAATTATCATATCAAATGTAACATAAAGATGCATAATTAATTCATATCAATTTGACCACTTTTCACATCTTAATATTTTAAGCAAAATTGCACAAAGTAACAACCAACTTTCCGGAAATTGACTAGCATGCCTTTTTTCTTAATCGTGCTCATACTTTCACTTAATAATCTATTCTATACTATAGAAGCACTTAGAATTATCATGTATAAATGGTCATGCAAAAAGTCAACCTAAAAGTCAAAATTGACCTTTAAACTCCATTAGAGTTCACTAGTTCAAGAATGGTGGAGCTTTTGTACCTTGTTCTTGATGAAAAACGAAAGAGAGGTTGAATCTAAAGTGGTGGTAGATGATCCCTAGCTTAGCTTCAAACTTCCCCAACTTGAGTTGCAAACTCAAGTTCCTTGTTACCTCTTGCTTAATGTCAATCACTAACTTGATTTGTAGTGATTTTTGTGGACAAAAATGAGTTTTTTAGGTGAAAATTTGTGGAGAAAGTGAAGGAGCCGTAAGGGGGGCGCAAAGGGTACTCTTTGTAGGGTTTTGCAAAATTTTTTTCTATTTAAAATGAAGAGATTTCGGGCAGGCGCACCCCTGGGCGCAGGCCTGCGCCGGCGGCTGCGCTTGGGGGGCCTGTTCGGTTCAAAAATTTTTCATTTTTTCAGTTGGTTGGGTGCATGCTTGGTTTGATAATTTACGTTTTTCCAATGAAATTATGGTTCACAAGCATCTATCCTACACTTTTTTAGACACATATATGTGTTTCTCCTTCCCCAACTTTAAAAATTGTGTCGTCCCCGACACTACAGAGAAAAATAGTCATGAAAGCAAAGTAATATGTAGGTAACGGGAATATGCAAGTCAAATGTTGAGTAGGCATAACACGCAATCGGTACGAGAAAATAAAGTCCACGGTGCCAACACGAACACCACACATATAGTTGTTATGGCTTAGGGCCATTTACAGAACCAAGTAGCAATTGTTTCAAGAGTCAGGACCAAAGTTTGTTAGAGAGAATTTCCCGCAAGTATAGAATCAATAGTCATCAGGCGACGTCAGATGAGAGGTGTTGGTGGAGACGGTGTGGGAACTACGGCGGCCGACTACCCGCTCAAGCTCCTCTATCCTCGTTTGGAGGCTAGCGAGCCAGCGGGAGTGAGCTCCCACCGTGATCCCATGAATATTAATATCTTGTTTGAGTTTGTCCACCTCTGAAAGGACTGCAGTGTTTGCTGCCAGTAGTCCTTCGACTGCATTCTTGATGGCAGTCAGACGTGCCTCCAGGACCTCATTCTCCGATAGGTGTACATTTGATGACCCTCCCTTCTCGAACTTTACCTCGGCTTTCACAAACTTTACGTCATCCTTCTCACACTTAAACTCACCTATTCTCGCTTTGCCCTTGTCCAACGGTTGGTCATATCAGTAAAAAGATCGGCTAGCAGGAATGATCGAGACAGTACCATGCGCGGGGTCCCTAATCAAGAATGTGCCCGATACTTGTTCAAATTGTAGACCCGCCATAGTATGCCGTGTAAACCAAACGTCATTGGGACCCAAGAGGCGTGGGCTTGCCCCGTCCGAAATAACTCCCATATTGATAAAGAGTTCAGTGAGCATACGTCCATACGGTATTTCCATGTGTGGTTTCACAAGAGTTGCTTCCCAAATATTTTGCATCATGATGTACGCGAGTGAGATGGCCGGTTTTCCCGTGAGCAAAGCATGAATAAGAATAACCTCGCGGGTTTGAACGGCAGTGGTGTTAGCAGATCTTGGCAAAATATTGAATACAATGAGCTTCCACAAGACTTTGGCCCAGGGGCGAAGATCACCCCGATAGTACTTTGAATAGACTCTCGCTTGCTCAATCGTAAGATTAAAAACCTCAGCTAGCTTTTTAGCCCATCCTTCCGAGTGTCTCAACACCCCACTAGACAAGTCCTGTTCCGTCCAAAACACTCGTGCGACCGGAATGTCCGTATCAAAGTCAAAGTAATCACATAATGCTTTCCTAGAGACTACCACTTCTTTCCCATTGATACGACCTCGTAATTCAAAATCATGTTCTACAGCCCCCTCTAATCGGATCAGAGTTTTCATCCATTCATAGATTTCCGTCTCGTGAACATACGGGGTTTCAATTTGCAATGCCCCTGACCACCCAATCCGATCGAAACTCTCGATAATACCAAAGTGTTTAAAATCGGATTCCTTAAGAGTCTTTTCTATGAAGAAATGTGTGGGTGGTTCAGAAACTAGTGGTGAGGGTGGTGGTGAAGGATACTCGATGTTGATCGGGATCGGAGTGTGCACACGCATTCTCGGAGTGCGAGTGATACGGCGGCGAGAATTCCCTGTGAATTGTTGTGACATCTATGCACACATATAGCAACGAGAACGAAATTCAGCACAATTAAATGCACACCATGGCACACATGCATGTTAGTCTCGATGGGGTTTGAAGAACCCGGTGAGAAATACATAAATGTTGAGTGCAATGTGTTCCATGAAGGTGCAAGTAAGTTCAATGTAGTGACCCTTCACCATGAAGTTGGTGCATGTGCATGAACGATGACGGTAACGAAACATGGCAAGATTTGTCGTGACATGCATGATTATGAACGACGAATGGAGCGATTAAAAATACGAATCATGAAATTGGAATGGAGTACGTGTTCACCCTATAATTAACATAGAATAATGTGTCTCCACTGGATTTTATACTTAAAATAGATTTCCTAAATATATCACAGTGAAAAATTCATGAAAAACCCTATATTAAAAAATTATCTAGGAAGGCATGAAATGTGTATGTTCTAGCATGTAACATATGACAAATGATAAATAAGACTCTGAAATGTGTTCATCTTCAACATTGTGAGGTTAGGGCAACAAGAAGAACATAAAACCTTCATGGAAGAAAATAGCATCTCTTGGAATAAAAGTAAAAGATGAGGCAGAAATTCACTTACATTGATGATATGATCAAAAGAGAAACACGAATCAGGCAAGAGTTCCACGTTCCAGAGGATTTGGGAGCAAAAAGAGTGCAAAATTTCGGAGGTTTTGAGAGAAAATGAAGCAAATGAGGTGAAAAAGGGTTTAAAAATCGCAGAAACGCATCGAGCCGCAGACGCAGGCGCACCCCTGCGCTGGCCGGTGCGCTTGGGGCGCAGCGCGGGGCGCAGGCCTGCGCTGGCCGGTGCGCTGCACTGCTCCCAGGCGATTTTTCTGTGTGCTGTTTGTAGTGTTTGGTCCCCCCAAAAGCTAACGAATTGTCGTACATTGTACCGAATTTTGTCCTTTATTTGTCCAAATTTTCGTCTTTCTTGGCTCGGGATTTGCATCTTCTTGATGGGTAAATTTTTCCCCAACTTAGTTGGTTGCGATAGGTACCACCAGAGTATAGGATGAACTACTATTTGACTAACTAATTTAAAAGAGCAACAAACTAAGGCCTAATAAAAACTTAATCTATAGAAATTAAAACACACTTTCGTGGTGAAAACGATTGCACTTAGCATGTGCAACAAGCCTTTAAACCCCTCAGTAGCCTGAGTGGACGAGTTATAGTCTCGTGAGGGTTTCTATGGAACACACCCCCAAAGTTCACTGGATTGCCTTCCAGAAAGCGCTAAGTTTAATGTCTTCAGCCAGACATTTTGGAACTTCTTTAATATTTAAGTGATATCTTCTAAGACCATTGTCTCAGATGATATAATTTCATTGTCAGCCAATTGTACAAATAAATTTAATCTGTGTCCGTTTACTTTAAACGGATCACCACCTTTTTGATCTATTATTTCAACCGCACCATAAGGGTAGACGTTAGTTACTGTTTATGGGTCTGTCCACTTACTTTTTAATTTGCCTGGGAAGAGCCGCAGGCGTGCGTTAAATAGCCAGACTTTGTCACCTTTGTTAAACACCTTTCGTTTAATTATTCGATCGTGGAAAGCTTTTGTTTTTTCTTTATATATTTTAGAACTTTCATAAGCTTCCATGCGAATTTCTTCTAATTCATTCAGTTGGTGTTTTCGATTTATACCGGCAGCTGTGAAATTAAGGTTTGCATTTTTAATGGCCCATAAGGCTCGGTGCTCTAACTCAACCGGAAGATGACATAATTTCCCATAAACTAGTTTATAGGGAGACATACCAATAGGGGTTTTATACGCTGTACGATACGCCCAAAGTGCATCATCTAATCGTATTGACCAATCCTTCCTATCGGGTCGTACTGTTTTTTCTAATATACGCTTAAGCTCCTGTTAGATACCTTTACTTGTCCGCTAGTTTGTGGGTGATATGGTGTTGCTATCTTATGCGTTACTCCATAATGCTTAAGTAGTTTGCTAAAGTACATATTTTTGAAATGAGAACCCCCATCACTAATTATAGCTCTAGGGATTCCATGGCGAGAAAATATATTGCGTTTAACAAATTGGCAAACTACTTTGTGGTCATTAGTCCTTGTGGCTTCGGCTTCTACCCATTTAGAGACGTAATCAACTGCCACTAGGATATATTCGAAACCATATGACTTAAGGAATGGTCCCATAAAGTCTATGCCCCACACATCGAAAATCTCTACAATAAGGATTGGTGTCATAGGCATTTGGTCTCTTTTTGAAATACCTCCTATCTGTTGGCATCGTAGGCATGACTTAACAAATTCATAGGAGTCCTTAAAGATGGTCGGCCAAAAGAATCCACTTTGTAGGATTCGATGACCTGTCTTTTTAGCACTAAAATGGCCTCCACATGCATATGAGTGACAGTGATTTAAAATATCATAATGCTCATTGTCTGGAACACATCGCCGGATAATCTGATCTACTCCTATTTTGAATAAATCCGGCTCCTCCCAGATGTATTGTTTAGTTTGGGAGAAGAAATACTTTCTTTGATGTGAATTCCAGTGGCTTGGGGTTTTCCCTGTGACAAAATAGTTTACTAAATTAGCAAACCAAGGCACTTTTGCGACGAACAATAACTGTTCATCTGGGAAATTGTCCCGAATGGAGTCCAGCATATCAGTGGTGATTGCTGGCAGTCTCGAAAGATGGTCTGCTACTACATTTTCTGAGCCTTTTTTATCTCGGATTTCTAAATCGAATTCTTGTAGTAACAATATCCAACGAATTAGCCGTGGCTTAGCATCTTTCTTAGCCAAGAGGTGTCGTAAGGCACTGTGATCGGAATACACAATTACCTTAGCCCCCAGACATAAGATCTAAATTTATCTAGCGCATACACTACTGCAAGCAATTCTTTTTCAGTTGTTGTGTAATTAATTTGAGCTTCAGAGAATGTTTTACTTGCATAGTATATTACCACGGGCTTTTTGTCCACTCTTTGACCAAGGACGGCACCGACTGCGTGATCACTTGCGTCGCACATGATCTCAAAGGGCTGAGACCAATCCGGTGATTGCATAATTGGTGCCTCCGTGAGCTTCATTTTTAATGTATTAAATGCCTCTATACAGTCTTTATCAAAGTCGATGGTGCATCCTTAAGAAGAAGGTTACATAGGGGTTTGGTTATGGCACTAAAGTCTTATATAAATCTCCTATAAAAACCTGCATGTCCTAAGAATGAACGAATTCCCTTAATATTAGTCGGCGGTGGTAATGATGAAATTATTTGTATCTTAGCTCGATCAACCTCCATTCCTCTTTCAGAAACTATTTGTCCTAAGACTACCCCCTCTTTAACCATAAAGTGACTTTTCTCCCAGCTTAGTACCAAATTGGTTTCAGTACACCGCTTGAGAACTTTTTCTAAATGAGAGAGACACCCTTCGAATGACTTATCAAATATAGAAAAGTCATCCATGAAGATTTCGAGAGACCCTCCGACCATGTCTGAAAATATAGCCATCATACATCGCTGGAATGTGGCCGGAGCGTTACATAGTCCAAATGGCATTCTTCGGTAGGCGAATGTGCCATAAGGACACGTAAAGGTAGTCTTATCTTGGTCTTCTGGGTGTATCGGGATTTGGTTATATCCTGAATAGCCATCTAAGAAACAATAGAATTTCTGCCCTGCTAATTTCTCTACTATTTGGTCGATGAATGGCAGGGGGAAATGTTCTTTCGAGGTTGCGGCATTTAGCTTTCTGTAGTCGATACATACTCTCCACCCCGTTACAGGGCGAGTTGCAATCTTTTCTCCTTCAGGAGTATCGACGACAGTGATTCCAGATTTCTTTGGAACCGTCTGTGTGGGACTAACCCCTATCTGATATCGGATAGATAATTTCAGCATCTAGCCATTTTAACACTTCCTTCTTCACTACCTCTCTAAGGTTAGGGTTTAGCCTTCTCTGAGCATCTCGGCTTGGCTTGGCTGTTGGATCAGTTATAATCCTATGCATACACAGCGTTGGGCTAATCCCTTTAAGATCTGCTATGGTCCAGCCTACCGCTTCCTTATATCTCGATAACACTTCTAACAAGGCCTTTTCTTGTGCAGCAGTAAGATCTGTTGCGATGATTACAGGCAGTGTATTCTCAGGGCCAAGAAAAGCATATTTGAGATGAGCTGGAAGTGGTTTCAACTCTAACTTGGGTGGTTGCTCTAAAGATGGTTTTGCTGATGGTGGAAGATCAGTCGGGAGTTTTTCGATCTTATGTGTCCATGGTGGTTGAGTAGAATCCACTGACTGAACACATTCAAGTTCGAACTCCTTAGCTTCAAGCATATTCTCTAGCTTATGCTCATTATAGTACAGGAGCAGCTCCACTGGATCTTTGCATGTTATTGTTGATAATTGTTGTTGAATTAAATCATCAACTACGTCTATCATGTAGCATTCTGAATCCAATGGTGCATTAGGTACATTGTTAAAGACATTGAGTCGGAGTTTGCGGTTTCCAAATGCTATGTCTAATGCACCTATCCTGCAATTGATTTGGGCGTTGATTGTGGCTAAGAAGGGACGTCCTAAAATGATTGCCGGTTGGCTTTCTTTGTACGCACTATCTGAGTCCAACACTAAGAAGTCTACTGGATAGTAAAAGTCTTCGACCTTAACGATTACATCAGATAACATCCCTCGTGGTACTTTGGTAGACCTATCTGCTAATTGTAGGATGACGTCTGTTGTTTGTAGGGTTCCGAGATCATGTTGGTCAAATAAATTACCAGGTAAGATATTAACACTCGCCCCTAAGTCTAGAAGTGCTTTTTTAATTTGAATATCGCCGATGGTTACCGGGATCAAGGGTGATCCTGGATCTTTTAGTTTGGGCGGCAGTGAGCTAGTGATAACTGCACTGACTTGTTCAGTGAGGTTAATTTGCTTTGGAAGAGTTATTTTAAATTTTCGTTTCTGAGTACAAAGGTCTTTTAAGAATTTAGCGTAAGAAGGGACTTGTTGTATTGCTTTGATTAAGGGAATGTTAATTTTAACTTGGTTAAAGATATCCCATAATTCTTCGTTTTTAGGTCCTTTCTTATCATAAGGAAATGAACCTGGATTTTCTAAGGCCGTTGGGTAGGGAACAGTTTCAGTATTGGAACTCCCTTCCCCAACTTTAGTCTCTACTTGTTTCTTGGCTTCTACTTCCTTAAAGGTTACCTTCTTAACTTTTGTTTCTACCTTTGACTCCGATCTGGGTGGTTCTTCTTCATAAGCAATTTCTACCTCGTCGTCTGTCTCACTATCCTTAGGCATTTCTATTTTATTATCTACTTCCTTTCCACTCCTAAGGGTAGTGACTTTGTTAACTTCGTTCACTTCATTGACTTCATATTTCTTTTCTTTGCCATGGTGATGCGATGGGTTAACTGTGGTGTTGCTTGGAAGCTTTCCTTCTTCTCGTTTAGTCAAGGATTCTGCAATTTGTCCCATTTGCCTTCCGAGCATCTCCATAGTTTTCGCTTAAACCATGGTTTGTTGTTTCATGAATTCCATAAATTCGGAAAACTCTTTCGAGTTCCCCGACACTTGTCGTGAATCATTTTCTTCTTTAGGGTCTTGGCGTTTATAGTACCGATCATCCTTCGTAGCTGAGGTCGATCCATATTGGAAATCTCGGTTTTGTTGATGAGGTTGCTCATATCTTGGCTTCGGGGGAGCATCATTGTCTTGATTATCCCTCCAACTAAAGTTCGGGTGTTTTCTCCATCCCGGATTGTAGGTCTCCGAGTATGGGTTCTCCCGTTCTCTTCGTTGCCGAAAACCAAAAGCTTCATTCACATACTCTTCGTGCGTGAAGGTATGTGGGCAATTCTCAGTTGGATGAGAAGGGTCTCCACAAGTGACACAGCAGACCTGTGCCACTGTAGCCTTTCCCATTCCTTTCATCAACAAGTCCATCTTTTTGCTTAGTTCAGATATATCAGATTTAACCTCTTTTTTCCATGCGTTGTCTATGCCCATAACTTGGACACCAACACTATTATCCGAACCCGCTTGGACTTTTAGACCTTTGCTTAACTGGGTTAATAATTCCCAAGCTTCGTCATCTTCCTTGGCTAAAAAGGTTCCGCCTGAAGCAGCGGTGATCATATTCCTACTTTCTTGACTAACCCCATCGAAAAAGGTTTTAATTAACATCCATTTAGGAATTTCATGGTGAGGGCATGTTCTTAGTAATTCATTTAACCTATTAAAGGCTTCGTGAAATTGTTCCCCTAATTTCTGTTTAAATCCAGTAATTTCTTTACGTTTTTCTGTAGTTTTGCTAATTGGGTAATATTCGGTTAAAAATTCTTTTTTCATCTCATCCCAGTTAGTTATACTATCAGTGGGAAGTGACACAAACCAGTTTTTCGCTCGTTCCTTCAAGGAGAAAGGAAAGAGTCTGAGTTTTAAAGCGTCTACGGTCATCCCCCTAACGTGATTGGCCTTACATATGGCAGTGAATTCAGCTAAGTGTTCATACGGTTCTTCGCTTGGTGTTCCGCGAAAAACGGGTAATATGCTAAATAGCTGTGGCCTAATTTCGGGCTCATTCTCATTGATTGGGTAGAGAATGGGTGATGGATCAGGGATATCACCCGACCTATAATGGGATTCTACGGTTCTACGGTCTCCCATCGGTCTTTGGTTTTGTTGGACGTTGACAAGAACGTTATCGACGTTCTCGTCTTCCGAATTAATTATTTCTTCTTCCACGTTTACTTTAGGAGCAGTATTTTTAGTTTCGTTTGTTTGAGTTGTGGCTCGCCTATTGGATCTAGCAGTTTTTTCAATTTCTAGATCAAACTTCAAGGGTGAAATTCTACCAGAATATCGTGTGTGCATAAACCTATGAGGGCTAGATGAAGAATTTGAACTAGAAATTTTCTTTTTGGTGAGAATTGATGCTTGCGCCACAATTCCCTTTTCTTAATAAACTAAGACAATAATTAAAGCTTAAAACTAACTAAAAACTAATTAAATAGAATAATAGCAAAATAAGGAAACTTAAACTAATTTAAGAAAGCAAATAAAATCAGATAAAATCAAATAAGTAAATAAATAATTAAATTGAAATTAACCAAATTAACTAAGTTACCTAAATTACTCTAGAACAATTAAAGTAACTAAACTAAGCTAATTACTAAAATACGTGATTTAAGCGCAACCGCTCCCCGGCAACGGCGCCAATTTTTGATGCGAGTGTCGTTAACCCGTCAAAAATACCACTAAATACCTTAGAAGCTAGGGTAAGTAGGGATCGTATCCACAGAGAGCGAGAGGTTAATTGCACGTATTTAAGCGATTAGCATTGTAAAATAATTAATTTCGAAAGATTGATTTGGTTGTAAAAAGGTGATTGCTTTGATTTATAAAATTAATTACTTGCGAAATTTGTAAAAAGAAAACTTAAGAAAATTGTTTGATTGAATAAAGTACGAAGATAACCATTCCCGGATTCCACACCTCGCTTTGCGTTTAATTTATAAAAACGATTTGAAGATTACATAGACATAATCTTGGTTATAACTATTATTTAAACCATTACGTGATCTTGGGCATAGCGCGTGACACGTTTGATTACTCGTCTTAATTAAATGATTAACTCGACACGAATAATAAAATGTCTACGAACTATCTTGCGAAACGTAACAACAAAATAATAATCATTCGTTTACAATCAAAATATAAATAATAAAAACCATGCAAACTTAAAGTAATCGTTTGTCAGGATCTAAAACTTATGAAAATTATGAATAACCAAGATTAACTGATTTGAATTTATCAGAGTATAAATCAATAATCTTGCTTTGAATCAAAGTTTAATTAAGAAGTTTGCGGAATAACACTTAATGATTTTGACAAAAACTTTCAGAATCAATAATAGCATAAAACATAAGAAGTAATCAAGACTGTTTGTATTGCTGAATTCAATGATTACAATCACCTCTAATCTGTTTTGATTAGACGAAGAACACAAACTGTTCTTAGGGTTTTACAACCTTAGAGGCTTAAGAAAACTTGAACAATAAAGCAATTACAGACTCAAAATATGCAGAAAACTCTTATTCTATGCGTATATCTTCTATACAATCTTCTGTCTATTTATATTGCTTTATGGACGTGTTTCCTTGAAGGACTATGACTTCTCTGATAGTAGATATGCTGGAATCTTCTTGTAGATATCTTCCCTGAAAATCAGCACATTCTGTTTATGAAACTGTTGAGCAGCTTGAATGACTTGGCAGCATGAACTGAGCAGCTTGAGTTATTTTGCTCTGGCAGCTTGAACTTTTATACTGGCAGCTCGAGTTTCTTCAACTAGCAGCATGAACTTTGTACTTACACAGAAATTCTACTAACAGTATGAGAAGTCTAACTAACAGCTTGAGTATACTTAAACTATTTCCCAACAATCTCCCCCTAACTTAAATTCTTTATACAAGACTTTAAGTTCTATACAAATAAGGAAATGAAAAAGTAAACTGTTATTTACAAACCAAGGCTTTCAAAAACTTACAATTGTGCAAGCTTCTGATCTATAGCCTTCAAAAATTCTCTCTTCATCTCTTCTTTATCACAAGATATCCTAACTGATTTTATTTGTAGCAGCATATCTTTTGAAAAATTATAAAACTCGAGATTGAAGAAAATACCAAATCCATCTTTGAATTGAATTCTGTAGGTTCTGGATTTGACAAAAATATGTACGTCCTTGATCTGCTTCCCTTTCTTCTCAGCATCTTCCACTTCTTTTCACCTTGCTTGACCACAAACCCTCTTAGGTAATCTCCTAAGGTTTCATCATCTTGCATTGGGGCATGGGTTTGCTGGTCTAAGGCCTGATCTTGTTCTTCTGCTAACTTTCTGGCAATCTCAGCATCAAAGGCAATCTGGGCTTCTCTGGAAGAAAATTTGTGCTTTGGAGACTCAATGAGAATACCCTTGCCCTTATCTTTTATAGCAGAAGATGTAGGTTGAACTGAACTGGATGGAGCTTGAATGCCTTCTCTTATAACAACTCCAGTTGCTCTTGTAGAAGCAGCTTGAGTTTCTAGGCTAACAGCTTGAGAAGCTGTTGGGACTGCTAGGCTAGAAGATGGAGCTGTTGATGCTGCTTGGACTGTTGGAGTTGGAGCTGCTTGGACTGGTTCAGGAACTTCCTGATTCTCCCCCTTTTTGGAAGCATTGGTTTGGTCAGAAGGACCTACAACCTTTGCCACATGGGTTTGAATCAACTGCTCTAGTTTGATGAGCTTATTTCCACAAAGAGTAAACCCTTTGTGTAGATTAGCCAGTTTCTGATTGTGAGCAGCTTCTGCCTGTTTGAGTGCATGAATTTGTGCCCCCTGTGCAGCAATGATGGACATTTGGTATTCCAACATTGTTACAACAGGTTTCAGCTTTGGATCCGTTAAGAGCATCAGTTGCAGGCTAGTCTCAAGATCAGATAACACCAGGGGTGTTTGTGGTCTATCACTGACATTAACACCAGAAGTAGAAACCTCTGGGCCCCTCTTTTCTTGGTACTGGGGACTTCCAGCTCGTGTTTGCACACTTGCTGTTGCCATGGGTGTGGTCTTAGAGATGTTGGCCCTGTCCTGTGCCTCTTGTGCAGAGACATCAGTAGTGCCAGCCACAGAACCCATATGAACAGTCTCAGAAGAGATGTTCACCTCCTGATTGAGGTTGGGAGTGTCCTCAATTGGTTCCCTTTGGATATTCTGTGCAGAAGGATCCTCCTGCACAGGGATATATGGCTCTTGTCTAAGGGAGGAGGAGGAAGGAGCTCCTCGTCCCCTTTTCCTTTTATATAAGTATTGTAGTGGGCGTGTGGGCTGTACAAAAGGATCAGTGGGAATATCTGTATCATGAGGAGTGGGTTGGGGTCCTGGGGTTGAAGCAGTAATGTTAGGCTGTGTCTGCTCAGGCCCCTCTCCTCTGTTTCTTGTGATGATGTTCATCATTGCAGAGGGCAATGGAGCATCAATGCTAACAAAATTTGGCACTTGGCTTTATCAGCCTTTTGATTGAAGATAGTGAGTGCCTATGGGAAACATATATCCTCTTATGTAAATTTGAAGCAGTGCAGGTGTGTGCAATTATTTTTGCCAAAAATCGAGGATACATCAAAAATTTCCCATGCTTCAAGGAATGATGCCTTAACATTCCTTGAAAGATCATATTTGAAAAATTGAACTGTTGGCCAGTAGAAAAGCACACTAAGGCAGTGGCAATATTTGAAGAAAATTCGGACCAACCAGTTCTTTTGGGGCTTAAACATTGCTGAATAATATGCACAAGGTATTTCCATTTAGGAGAAAAGTGTGCTTTCAAGAAAGTAAAAGAATCAGCAGGGCCCCTATATCCGATATTTTGAAGACCAAAGTGTAAAGCAGTAAGAGATAGGTCTTTTATACCTGTGGCATCTTGAAGATGCAGATGATGTCTGATGGACTCCTCGGTGATATTGATGGTAGTACCATCGATTTTGGAAGTCAGGGTAGGCACTCCATTGATGGTTTGAACATAGGCATGATTCCAGAATTGCTCAATATGAGATATGTATATAGTGGGGTTGATATTGAGGGCATAGTGGATATGGGAGTGCCTGAGGAAGTCCATCATCTCATGAAACGGTTCAAGGTCAGTGTGTTTCAGGGTGTATGGGAGGCAGTTGTGTTCTTTTACGAACTCCATTGATCAAGAAACGACGGTTTAGGGTTTAGGGTTTGAAGAGAATGTGTGTATCGTTCAGAGAGAAAGCAGAAGGCCGTGGAAGAAGAATATGTAACTGGTAGTTACAACTGAACGAAACTGGGACCTTTAAAGGTTTCGAAAAGGTTAGGTCCCGCGCACACATTTGGGAAATTACCTAAATACCCTGCACACTTTGACAGATCAAGTGAAAATAACTAGCAGTCCGAGAAAATGAACTAGCAGCATGAGAAAAGACTCATGCTGTTAGTGTAAATTTGTGCAAATTTTCAATGGAACAGTGTCTCCCCCTTAAATTAGCATATTGAGTTGATAATAATAAAAATCAATTAATCCATGTTTACCATACCAATGTTTGATATTAGGAAAGTGAACCTTCCTACATCAAAAGGTTTTGTAAATAGATCAGCTAGCTGATCATCAGTATGTATTTTGGTAACTTGGATTAACTTCTTTTCATTACAATCTCTGATGAAGTGAAATCTGATTTCTATATGCTTGGTTTTTGGGAATTTCACTGGGTTTTGCACAATGCTAATGGCACTTGAATTGTCAATATAAATAGGAGTGGATAAGAAATTCATACCATAGTCTCTTAGCTGATTTTGAATCCACATAACCTGGGAGCAGCAGCTTGCAGCTGCTACGTATTCTGCTTCAGTGGATGATGTGGAGACAGTTGTTTGTTTCTTGCATTGCCAAGAGACCAGTCTTGCTCCTAAGTATTGACATCCACCAGTTGTGGATTTTCTGTCAATGTTGCAACCACCATAGTCACTGTCAGAATATGCAGTTAGTTCAAAAGGAGAGTCTTTGGGATACCAGAGGCCTAAATGTGGTTGGCCTTTAAGGTATCTGAAAATTCTCTTAACAGCAACCAAGTGAGAATCCTTTGGTGAACATTGAAACCTGGCACACACACAGACAGCAAACATTATATCAGGTCTAGAAGATGTTAGATACATGAGAGATCCTATAAGGGATCTGTATAGATGAATGTCCACATCTATGCCGTCTTTGTCTGTATGAAGCTGTTTATGAGGATCCATTGGAGTGCTTGCAACCTTTGTGTCTTGATAGCCAAACTTTTCCAGTATGTCTTTTACATACTTTGATTGACTTATGAATAGACCAGTAGGCTTCTGTTTGACCTGCAGCCCTAGAAAGAATGTGAGTTCCCCCATTGAACTCATTTGAAACTTTTTGTGCATTAGGGCCTCAAAATCTTTGCACAACTTATCATTAGTTGAGCCAAAAATGATGTCATCAACATAGATCTGGACAAGAAGAATCTCAGCTTTGATGGATTTAGTGAAAAGTGTTTTGTCCAGAGTGCCTCTTTTGAATCCATTCTGTAGAAGATATGATGACAGTGTGTCATACCATGCTCTGGGGGCTTGGTGAAGACCATAGAGAGATTTGTCTAGCTTGTACACCCTGTCTGGATACTTGTAGTCTTCAAAACCAGGAGGTTGACACACATACACTTCCTCTTCAATTGTCCCATACAAGAAAGCAGACTTAACATCCATTTGATACACTTTAAAGCCTTTGAAACTTGCATATGCTAGAAATAGTCTGATGGCTTCAATTCTTGCTACTGGAGCAAAGACATCATCATAATCTATTCCTTCTTCTTGAGTGTACCCTTGTGCTACTAGTCTTGCTTTGTTCTTGATGACTATCCCTCTCTCATCCTTCTTGTTTCTGAACACCCACCTTGTACCTATTGCTCTCTTACCTTTAGGAAGATCCACCAGAGTCCATACATTCTGAATTCTAAACTGTAAAAGCTCTTCTTGCATAGCTTCAATCCAGGATGAATCTTTTAGTGCTTCTGATGCCTTTTTGGGTTCTAGTTGAGACATGAAGCAGGCATGTTCAAAAGCAGCTAGGCTGAATTCTGGAACTGCTTGTTCAGCAACAGCAGTCTCATTGTGGACCATCTTCCTTGTTTGAACAGGAGTGCTTGGATCACCCAGTATTTGATTGAGAGGGTGATACTTATGAACTCTTAGTGTGGGCTCTCTCTCTGTTTGGAAGGATGTTCCAAGGTTTGTGTCATCTCCATAAGAACCAGTGAATGGTTCAGTTTCTGGAACAGTTTGAGTTTCTAGGCTAACAGCTTGAGAAGCTGTTGGGACTGCTAGCCTAGAAACTGGAGCTGTTTCCTTTTGTGTTTGAGCTGTGCTGTCAGGACTTGGAAATGGCACTTCAGTGTCTGGATTTGCATCATGTTGAGTGCTCAGGACCCCTGGAGGATCACATGACAGAAGTGGTAGAGTGGTGAAGTCATCCCAACTTGTTAAATCTGCAGCAGTCTGAAACTTTGTGCCAACAGCATGAGAAATTGTATTGGCAGCATGAGAATGTGTGTTAGCAGCTTCAACCCTGTATGCATCAGCTTCTGCAGTAAACTCAGCAAAGCTCAGAGAATTTGTTAGAGAATCTAAATCAAATAACCAATCAGGACCAGTGCCTTTGATGTTAGCAATATTTTCATTAAATTCAACATTGGCACTTTCTTCAATTGTTTTAGACACTCTGTTGTATACTCTATAGGCTTTGCTTTGAATTGAGTATCCTACAAAAAATCCTTCTTCAGCCTTACTCTCAACTTCCCTAAGTGAGTCTTAGTGTGAAGAATAGTACATGGGCATCCAAAAGGCTTGAAGAAAGCTATTAGGGGACTTCTGTTGTGGAATAGCTCATAGGGAGTTTTTCCTTGTGATTGAACTACTTGAACCCTATTTAGAACATAACAGGCTGTATTAACAGCTTCTGCCCAGAAAGTCATAGGCAGATTAGAATTAGCTAACATTGTTCTAGCAGCCTCAATTAATGTTCTATTCTTTCTTTCAGCTACACCATTTTGCTGTGGTGTTCTTGGTGCACTATATTGTCTAGCAATACCTTTGGACTCACAGAAACTGTTTAGAATTTGATTTTTAAATTCAGTTCCATTGTCTGATCTTATCACCTTAACTTTGGAATTGGATTGGTTTTCTATATTATGGATAAAAGACTTAACAAGCTCAGCAGTTTCATCTTTGGACCTAAGAAAGTAAACCCAAGTAAATCTGGTGAAATCATCAACAATGACTAAACAGTATGCCCTTTTATTCAAACTCAAAACAGATGTTGGACCAAATAGATCCATATGTAAAAGCTGAAGAACAGATGAGATTGAATTTACTTCTTTGGCCTTATGAGAAGTTTTATGTTGCTTACCTTTAAGGCATGCTACACAATGATCATCACAAATGAACTCCTTTTGTGGTAAACCTCTTACCAGATTCTTTTTAACCAAATCATTCATGGACTTGAAGTTCATGTGACACATCCTTCTATGCAAAAGAGCAGACTCATTTGATGATGCTTTGGATATTAAACAGCTTAAAGTATTTGATTTAGTCAAAAGAGCTGTGTCTAGGCAGTAAACATTGTCCTTTCTTGGTGTTCTAAGTAAAACAAGATTTTCAGGAATTTTGAAATCCTTTGAAAGAACAATGCACTCAGAATCTGTGAACAGAACAATGTTTTGTTTGTCACAGATTTGAGAGACACTCAATAAATTGTACTTAAGCTGTTCAACATACAAAACATCATGGAATGTCATGTTGCTTGCATTTACAGTACCTTTACCTGTAACCTTACCTCCTTTTGAGTTGCCTCCAAACGCAACAAAACCTCCATCAAATCCTTTGAAATTCGACAAGCATTCAGAATTGCCTGTCATGTGCCTAGAGCATCCACTGTCCAGATGCCATCTTGTCCTATGAGGAGACCTGTGGTTGCCCTGCACAAATAACAGCTTAGTTAGTAGTGGAGTAAACCCAAACCAAATTGGTTTTGGGTTGGCCTTGTACATTGACATAACTAAAAACTGTTTTTGACTTCTTGTATTTGGTGAGATCTACTGATGGAGTCTTTGGAGAGTATTTAGTGATGATATGAGGTAGCCAATTATTTTGATCATCTTTTCTTCTGACAGTCTCAGATGATTCACTAGCAGCTCCAGTTTGATGCTCAGCAGCTTGAGCTGTGTTTGTAGTGCTAACAGTTTCAGTTTTTGCACTAACAGCATCAGATTTTGACTTAGCAGTCTGATCATTTGCATTAGCAGTTTGAGCAACAGATTTGTCCTTGACACACCATATTTGTTTAAAACTTGATTTAGGCTTTGCCAAAACTTGTTTTTGATGTGTGGATTGTTTCTTATTAATTTTTGAGAATCTGTGATCAACTGTTCTCTTTGGAGCTGCTGTGGAAGGTTTCACTTTTGAGTGCTTTGCCTGTTTAGGATTTGATTTTGTGTGTTGCACAGTCTGTTTTGCAACAGCTGGTTTGTAAAAACAATCCTTGGCTAAGTGATTCTTCCTTCCACAGTGAAAGCATCTTTTGACAGTTTGAATTGGAACACCAGACTTTTCTGTCAATTTCTGGTTCTTGTTTCTCTGGTTTCCTCTTACCTGCTGTTGTTTAGGAAACTTTTGAACACCATGCTTTTGGCATGTGCAGATAGAAACAGTTTTACCTCTTTTAGTTCCTTTTGATGAAGAT
>JAANYP010004166.1:88474-103059 GCA_020465985.1 Centrapalus pauciflorus
GTTAACCATTTTGCATGATATAATTCAGATGATTCTTTCAAAGTATGAGCTTGATGTTCCGCCAGTACACACTTTGCAGTTTCAGCTTTTAATCTATCTTGTAGATCAAGTATTTGTGTGTGTAGTGTACATTCATTATCTACAAATAGTTTATTTACATGTGCAGGAATGTAATAGGAATATACCTCACTGGACTCTGAGCCGGATGTGGAGCATTCGGGATCGTCGGTTGTAGCCATCAGACATGCTGGAGGATGTTTCATTGTCTTCCCCTCAGCAGCAGTGTCTGAATTTGCAGCAGTGACATCAGCACACATCTCCAACCCCTGACGATCAACCATATAGCAATTTTTGCCATTGTCATCCTCGTCGTCAGAATCTTCAGCATCCCAGTAATCCTCCTGGGCGACGAGGGCCAATGCATCCGACTTCGTCTTTGCAGCCTCGAGCTTTCTTTCGTAATATGCAACGTCTCTCTCAAAATTGTTCTTGCATTCCATAGCAAAGTGGCCCGGTTTGCCACATTTGTAGCAGAGACGTTCATCAGTAGCCTTTGGCTCGTCTGCTCTTGGCTTCTCCTCTCTTCTTTCCGCCGGCCTCTTGTCGGCCCGGCGGTGCTCACGGCTGTCATCACGCCTCCTTTCCCGGCGGTCATCCCGACGATCATCCCTACGATCGTCCCGCCTGTCCTCTCTCCTTTCCTCTCTCCTGTCATCTCGCCTTTTGTCACGCCTGTCATAACGGCGATCATCGCGATAGTCGCGTCTGTCATCATACCGGCGATCGTCTCTATCATTTCTGCGGTAGTCGTCCCTGCGATAGTCATCGCGTCTGTCATCCCTTCTATCATCGGAGTACCTCCGAGGACCAGTGTCATATCGGAGTTGGTTGTTGGTCTTGTTGGAGAACCGTCGTTGTTGGAGACGGTTGTTCCACAAGGCAATCTGTTCTTGAATCGTGGCTTCCTCCTCATCATAGACCTCACGCGGAGGGGAAGCATACCTGTACTGAGATGATGAAGACCCAGGAGCAAAAGATGGTGTCGGAATCTGCGTGTTTGTGATCAAGGCTAGGGAATCATTTGGTTTCAACCCTGTGTTGGCTGATAGCAGTAGAGAGGCTAATTGAGTTGCCATCAGCTTCTGTTGATCCACATCGCCTTGATATTTCTTAAGCTCCTTAAAGACGACATTTATAGATACCTCAGGGATGTTCAAGACTCTCTTCGTTGCCCTACATGCAAGCTGCCACTCTGGGGCTAAGGCGGCAAAGAATTGGATGTTTATATCATCCCGATCCTTTTTGATGTGCAGTTTATTCAATTCATTAAGGACTGCACAAAACCTGGTAAACGTGGATTGCAGAGATTCCCCGTCTTTGGCGCGGAATTCTGAAAACTTTGCCTTTGCCTCTTCAATTTTGGCACGGTCATCAAGATCTGCCCCCAGCATTTGGATTTCCAGCTCGTCCCACATTTCTTTTGCAGACATTTTACTGTCTACACCTACCAGAATATCAGTGGGGAGGGCTTGATAGATCAGATATTCTGCTCTCTTATCAGCATGCTGGCGATCCCTTTCGGCGTCATTTGCCGGTTCTCTTTCGACTTTGGAGGCTAGGACAGGAGGATCAGCCTCGGGTCTGGCAGCAATTTCTCTGTAGTAGATAACGGGCCCTTCGGATATTGATTGAAGCATCATATTCCCTAGAGGTTGCATTCCGACGAATTTCAGGAACCGGGCTTTCCATTGTTCGTATTCATCAGGATAGAGAACAGGTGGTCTGTTCTCAGATCCGAGTACAAGAGCTTCACGAGACATTATGAGTATAGATGCTGATTGAGAATGTGGAGATCTTAGAGGTGGAAACTGAGTACAGATGGGTTGTACTGAAAACAGAGTGTTCTGAATTCGGGTGATGAGTTCGGATGAACAGTGATTCGGATGGAGGAACCGAATTCGGATGAAGTGATTTCGGATGAATAGTGATTCGGATGGGTAGATTTCGGATGACTGTACTTCGGATAGGCCAGATTCGGATGAATAGTAATCCGGATGATGGTCCAAATTCGGATATGTGTCGTAATTCGGATGAGCTTTTCGGATGACCTAAGTTCGGATGGACCTATGGACCGAAATCGGATGAAACGAATTCGGATGAATAGTGAAATGGCCGAAATTTGATGGTTCCGAAATAGGGACAGAAGACCGAATTCGGATGGTCCGAAATGGTGTGGTCCGAAATTAAAAAAAAATTTAAGAACAAGTCCCAATTAAGTAAAAAATGGAAAGCCTTTCCTGAACTTCGGATGGTCCGAAGTTCGGATAGGACCGAATTAAGGTCCGAAATAGGCTTAGAGGGTGTCCGAAATACACCTAAGTGTGGTCCGAATTAGGATGGTTGTGGGGTCCGAATTTGGTGCCTATATGGTCCGAAATGCTACAGTATATAATCCGAAATACAGCAGGTTTTTACGATTTTCTAAGGCAGAATAGACAAAAATCGATTTTTATCAGTTTTGATGCCTAAAAAACAGTTCTAAATGATTTATAAACTATTTTAAACACTTTTGGTAGTTTAAAACAACCTAGAAAACACTTAAAACTAGCATGAACACATGAAAAACCCACTTAAAAACCCATATTTTCAAGCTTCAAAATGGTCGATTCTTGATGATTTTAACAAAGATATGGAAGTAAATGAGTTTAAAATCAGTATATAATGATAATGTGATGTTTATAGAACCATTATAACAGAAGAAACTCGAAAAACCATGGAAAATGAAGATCTAACCGGTTGAATATTGAAGAACTTCGAAGAACATGCACAACCCAGCAGATACCGTAAGTAATCAGTTGAAATCCACCCCTCTGAGCTCTGATACCAATTGTTAATATGAAATCCCGTATATATTCAGCACCTTGACGTTTTTCTCATCAAACACATGAAGAAACAAGCTCAATAAATGTATTTTTAATAAGAAAGAAGACAATATGAATGTTGGTGAATATGGAAGAACAGTGGCGGCTCCAAGAGAAGATTCAAATGTAGGTCAACCGTGTATTGTCAAAAAGCAACCCTAGGAGCCTTTATAGGCTCATTTAATTAACTTACAAGACTTGGCAACAATGGCCCCTACACTATTACATAAGAAAGAAATTACATAGAAATAAATACAAGACACATTACAATGTTAATAAATATTACAAAATAACTCCTAGGATCGAAATAATTAATCTAACAGTCTCCTCCACTGAACTACCATCTGAGGTAAATTCTAAACTCTGCTCTCAAACATGCAAAAACATGGTTAAAAAGTACAGAGATCATAATGAGAGCATGTGTAAAATTCTAGCTAAGATGGAAGATAGGAGATATGAATACATGCAAGCCATAGAAGATCTTGAAAAACAGATCAATGACTATAAGGATAATGAGATTCAAATGGGACATGATAGAACATATCATGAGTGGCAGAAAAAGGAGCTAAATAAGAAAATAGAATCCCTAAATAAAAAGGTAGAAGAGACTGGAGAAAAGGTGTTAGAGGCTAATAAGAAACTAGAATCTGTAAATATAGATCTAGGTAATTTCAAATTGGCAAATCAAAAGCTGGAACACCTTATGGAAGTTCAATTCAAAGATAGGGTAAAGTCTCAGGTTAATCCCAAAGAAGGCATAGGCTACAGAGCAACTCCACCTCCATACAACAACAAATACATTCATCCAATGAGTGTGGTTGCTGATAGGCTTGTCAATGAACCATTAGATGAGTCTATGACTACTGTAGATCCTATCCTTACTAACAGTACTGAATCTAAAGAAGATCAGATTCAAAATAGAGACTGTGAGTGCACAGCAGTTGAGAAAGAACACAAAACAATGAGTGCACCTATAGCAATCCAAGCCCCCAATAAGAAAGGAAAGGAGAAGATGAGTGTGTGCAATGCTGCTCCACAGGTTTCTGTACCTTTTAACTGTAACACTGCATCTTCTTCAAAGAATAATAGAAAGGGTAAAAATGTTCCAGTTTGCACATGTCAAAAGCATGGTGTCCAAATGTTTCCCAAACAACAGCAGGTAAGGGGAAATCAGAGGAACAAGAACCAGAAATTGTCAAATAAAACTGGTTCTCAAATTCAGACAGTCAAAAAATGTTTTCATTGTGGCAGAAAGAATCACTTGGCCAGAGATTGTTTTTATAAACCACCTGTTGCAAAACAGACTGTGAAACATCCAAAGAAAAACTCTCAAAATTCAAAAAATCCAAAGGCCAAACCTCCTACTGCATCAGTTCCAAAGAAAACAATAGATCACAGGTTCACAAAAGTTAATAAGAAACAGTCCACACACCAAAAACAAGTTTTAGCTAAACCAAAGGTAAGTTTTAAACAAATATGGTGCGTTAAAGGTACAAACTCAGGTGAACCTGTTGATAAAACTGTTGAAACTGCCAAGTCTAAAGTTAAGACTGCTAGTGCAAATTCTCAAACTGTTAGCACTACAGACTCAATTCAGACTGGTAGACTCAAAATTGGGACTGGTAATGGATCATCTGAGACTGTTACTGAAAAGGATGGACAAAATACCTGGATACCTCATGTGCTAACTAAGTACTCTCCACAAACTCCATCAGTGGATCTTACTAAGTATAAGAAATCCAAGACATTATTTAGTTATGTTAATGCACAAGGACAACCCAAAACCAACTTGGTTTGGGTTTACTCCACTACTAACTAAGTTGTTATTTGTGCAGGGCAACCACAGGTCACCACATAAAACCAGATGGCATTTGGACAGTGGATGCTCTAGGCACATGACAGGCAATTCTGAGTGCTTGTCAAATTTCAAAGGCTTTGATGGAGGATTTGTTGCATTTGGAGGCAACTCCAAAGGAGGTAAACTGACAGGTAAAGCAACTGTTAATGCAGGCAACATGATTTTCAATGATGTTTTATATGTTGAACAGCTTAAGTACAATTTATTGAGTGTCTCTCAAATCTGTGACAAACAAAATATTGTTTTGTTTACAGACTCTGAGTGCATTGTCCTTTCAAAGGATTTTAAAATTCCTGAAAATCTTGTTTTACTAAGAACACCAAGAAAGGACAATGTATACTGTTTGGACACAAAACTTTTATCCAAATCAAGTACTTTAAGCTGTTTGATATCCAAAGCATCATCCAATGAGTCTGCTCTTTGGCATAGAAGGATGTGTCACATGAACTTCAAGTCCATGAATGTTTTAGTCAAAAAGAATCTGGTAAGAGGTTTACCACTAAAGGACTTCATATGTGATGATCATTGTGTAGCATGTCTTAAAGGCAAGCAACACAAAACTTCTCATAAAGCCAAAGAAGTAAATTCAATCTCATCTGCTCTTCATCTGATTCATATGGATCTATTTGGTCCAACATCTATTTTGAGTTTGAATAAAAGGGCCTACTGCTTAGTTATTGTTGATGATTTCACCAGATTTACATGGGTTTACTTTCTTAGGTCTAAAGATGAAACTGCTGAGCTAGTTAAATCATTTATTCTTAAGATAGAAAACCAATCCAACTCAAAAGTCCAGGTGATAAGATCAGACAATGGAACTGAGTTTAAAAATCATATTCTAAGAAACAGAGGAGAGGGTCCTGAGCAGGCTCAGCCTAACACTACTGCTTCACCCCCAGGACCCCAACCCGCTCCTCATGATACACAAATGCCTCCAGTTCCTGTTGTTAAGCCCTCATCCCCACTACAATTATATAAAAGGAAAAGAGGTCCAGGAGCTCCTTCCTCCTCATCCCTCAGACAAGAGCCAAATAACCCTGTGCAGGAGGACACTTCTGCACAGAATACCCAAAGGGAACCAATTGAGAACACTCCCAACCTCATTCAGGAGGTGGACATCTCACCAGAGATGGTCCATATGAGTTCTGTGGCTGACACTACTGTTGTCTCTGCACAAGAGGCACAGGACAGTGCCAACATCTCTAAGACCACACCCATGGCAACAGCAGGTGTGCAAGCACCAGCTAGAAGTCCCCAGTACCAAGAACAGAGGGGCCCAGAGGTTTCTACCTCTGGTATTCATGCCAGTGATAGATCACAAGCACCAACTTCGTTTGCTGATCTTGAGGCTAGTCTGCAACTAATGCTTTTAACGGATCCTAAGCTGCAACCTGTTGTTGCAATGTTGGAATACCAACAGTTCATCATTGCTGCACAGGGGGCACAAATCAATGCACTCAGGCAGGCAGAAGCGGCTCAAAATCAGAGAATGGATTATCTCCATAAAGGGTTTACCCTCTGTGGAAATAAGATCATTCAATTAGAGCGTTTGATTCAAACCCAAGTAGCAAAGGTTGTAGGTCCTATGGACCAAACCAATGCTTCCAAAAAGGGGGAGAATTAGGAGATCCCAGAATCAGTCCAAGCAGCTCCAACAGAATCAGTTCAAGCAGCTCCAACAGAATCAGTCCAAGCAGCTTCAACAGTTCAAGATTCTAGGCTAGCAGTCCCAACAGCTTCTCAAGCTGTTAGCCTAGAAACTCAAGCTGCTACTACAAAAGCAACTGGAGTTGTTATAAGAGAAGGTTTTCAAGCTCCCATCAGTTCAGTCCAAGCTACAACTTCTGCTACAAAAGATAAGGGCAAGGGCATTCTTATAGAGTCTCCAAAGCACAAGTTTTCTACAAAAGAAGCCCAGATTGCTTTTGATGCTGAAATTGCCAGAAAATTAGCAGAAGAACAAGATAAAGATTTAGACCAGCAAACCCATGCTCCAATGCAAGATGATGAAACCTTAGGAGACTACCTAAGAGGGTTTGTGGTCAAGCAAGGTGAAAGCAAAAGGAAGATGCCAACAGGGCACACAAAGGCTGAGCATAGAAGATTTCTGATAAATTTTGCCTTTGCAGCTGGTATCCCAAAGAAGATGGCTCAATCCATGAGCACAGAAAGGTTGCAAGATATACATGATAAGGAAATGGAAAAACAGAAGAAAGCCAAAGTCTCCCAAGAAGTCCAAAGATCAAAAGATTCAACTCAGGCTGCTGCCAGTGATCCTGCTCCTTCTGATCAAGCTGTTGCTTCTCAACCAGAGCCAATCTCACAAGCAAAGCTTGATCAGGTCAAAAGGGTGCTTTTTGAACATCAGCTACAACAAGTTATGGAAATAGAGAAGTCCCTCGACCAGCATGATTTCTCCAAACCTCTTATTACTTACTGGTATGCTAAGTCAATGGATAACATTGACTTAAGATATCATTTTGTAGTAAGAAGAGAAACTGCATCTGAGGAAGAATATAAAAGCATAATGCATATGGCTGAAAGGATGACCAGAAATGAGCTTACAAGGATGTATCAGGTTGGGACTGCAACTCAAGTCAGATCTTCCCTTCCACAAGTCAAGCAAGCCATTAAAGATTTACAAAGTATTTTTGATCCTGAATCTATAAGAAAAGATATAGAGAATGCAAAGGAGACGAAGGTCAAACAGGTTGATCTGTTTGTTAAATCAAAGACATACAGAATCATATTTACAGATGGATCTGGTATGTTCTTCATTTTTGAGTTTCTTGATCTTCCAAAGGCTATACTTCTTCAAATAAGGACAGTAAGGATATATTGTGATAGAGAAGATTTGAAGAGAGAATTTTTGAAGGCTGTCAATCAGAAACTTGCATAGTTGTATGTTTTTGAAAGCTTTGGTTTGTAAATAATAGTTTACTTATTTTATTTTCTTATTTGTATAGAACTTAAAGTCTTGTGTAAAGAATTTAAGTTAGGGGGAGATTGTTGGGAAATATTCTAAGTAGTTCAAACTGTTAGTTAGACTTCTCATACTGTTAGTAGAATTTCTATGTAAGTACAAAATTCATGCTGCTAGTTGAAGAATCTCGAGCTGTTAGTGTAAAAGTTCATGCTGCCAGAGTAATTTCACTCAAGCTGTCCTGCTCAGACTGCTAAGAGATTCAAGCTGCTCAACGGTTTCATAAACAGAAAGTGCTGATATTCAGGAAAAGATATCTACATGAAGATTTCAGCATATCTACTATCAGAGAAGTCAGAGTCCTTGAAGGAAACAAAATCAGAAAGCATTATAAATACATAGAATAGGTCTTTCTATTGTATAAGAAGTTTCTGCGTATTCAAGTTTGTAATTGCTTTTTGTTTAAGTTTACATAAGCCTCTAAGGTTGTAAAACCCTAAGAACAATTTGTGTTCTTCGTCTAATCAAACAGATTAGAGGGGATTGTAATCATTCTGATCCAGCAATACACGCAGTTTTGATTATTACTTGTGTTTATTTGTTATTAATTCTGAAAGCTTTTATCAAAATAATTAAGTGTTATTCCGCAAACTTCTTAATAAGACTTTGATTCAATACAAGATTATTGGTTTACACTCTGATCAAATCAAATCAGTTAATCTTAGGTAATTAAGTTTAGATCCTGACATGGTTATAGTGAACTAGGTTGCATGATTTACCCTAGACTATATTCGTTACAAGAACTGGATTTTTTTTCAAGTAACTAAAAAAGTGTATATAAATCTTGACACAGAAACATGTCAGCCGACACAATAATCATTCTGTCTGACTCCGAAGATCAGTACCCACTCTTTGGCCAAGAAAGCCAAAATGACACCAAGGTGTACCTAGATTCAGAGACTCACCATAGCCTGACGAACCCTAAAGACGAGGAAGAGGACCCGTCCGAAAAAGAGGAGGGTTACTCCGCCCCCACAACACCAATCGCCCCGCCACCGCCACAACGCATCCCGTCCTATAAACTGTACCGTCGCCACCCCAACGGACCCTTGAAGATGTTCACCCCAAGAAAGATGGTGCTATCGATTCAACGAGAAACAATTCTAATAGCCACCCCGAAGCAAAGCCTACCTCAACGACGACGTTCAAATGCAATGAAATGGGGATGGATGCCTCACACCCTCTCAGAATGGAGGAACGAAGGAGTCCCAAGCGAATTCGAGGTAGGAGGACCATCCACCGCTCCGCACGCTCCGAAACTAACCCGAGAGCCTCTGCATCACACTGTGCCCTTACTGGTCGCATGAGTGGCAAGGCACGATCTCCGACTTGTACAGATGCACCAAGAAGTTGGAGAAATTGTTGCGAGAATGGAGCAAGAGGCCATGCGAAGCACCAACGTTTACTGGGCTACACAATACATCCAGATGATGTAGTAAGATATGATCGAAGATTTGCGTCATTTCTTAGCGCAATGCAAAGCGTGCAATGCGGAGTTGATGCAACGAATCATCCTATGGAGAGACCTCAGAGAGCTCACATTCTTGGTGCCTCCGGTATCATCCTATATAGTAACTATGTTTCTCTAGGACTTGCTAATGTATCTTTAAGTTATGTAACACTTGAAAACTTTTCGAGAAAACCCGACCCTCTTATGTACGAGATCATGTATCAAGTATAATAATGAAAAGCTAGGTTTTAAATATAACCCTATACATGATGAGATGTAGTTATGACCATCTAACTTAGTAAAAATTTGGTTAATAGACTTGTCTTCGTACACCATGTTAAATTTTCTTAACATTAAGATCATGGCACCAAGAAGCATGAGTTCGATAGAGATCGAGCAACTTGAGGCTCGAAGAGTAGCCGATGCAATCGTCGCATACTAAAGTAACCAAAATAACATGTCAGGAAGCCGTGGAGTAGTCGGAGGGGCAGAAAATAACCCGAGAGGTTGTAGTATTAAAGGGTTCCTAATTTGCCAACCGCAATACTTTAACGGCACGGAGGATGCGGTTGGCCTAATCCGTTAGTTCAAAAATTCAGAATTTGTAATTCGTGTAAGCAACTAAACGTAAGACAAAAAAGTGAAATTCGCGACCACATCCTGCAAGATGGTTCCCTCACATAGTGGAACTCGTACGTGCAGTCAGTCGCTATCAACACTGCGTATCAACTCCCGTGTGCCGAGTTGAAAAGAATGATGACTGACGAATATTGCCCGAGGAGTGAGCTCTAGAAGATGGAGGCAGATTTTTGGAACCTATCCATGAAAGGAACTGATGTCACCGGGTACACCAATCGTTAGGCCTTTTGTGTCCCAACATGGTTAATCTTGAATACAAGCAAATTGAGCGATATATGGGGGTTCCCGCCACCCAAATTCAGGGGAATGGGACCTCGTCAAATCCAACAATAATCCAGAGTGTCATTCGAATGGCACAGATTTTGATGGATCAAGTAGTACGGAACGGGGCACCGGCTGCCAATGGTAGTGACCATAAGAGGATGTAGGAAAACCGATCGGGGAGGAATTCAGGGCAACAACAAAACCCTAAGAAGCAAGAGACAATCAAAGCCAACTTAGCTAGGACTGAACCGAAGATAAGTTACACAGATAACAAGCCCAGTTGCAACAAGTGCAACTATCACCACATAGGCCAATTTGGAAATCCTAGCAAAAAGTGTAAAAGACAAGGTCATCTGACCAAGGATTGTAAGATCTCTAACTCTCGGACTAAGAATGGATCCTAGAAGGGATACGGGGAGGCCAGATAGAACCCCCGACGTGGTTACATGTATGTTTCTTCTCAACAACACTTATGCATTTCTACTTTTTGATACTGGGATCAATAAAAGTTTTATATCTACTAAGTTTAGCAAGCAAATTAATGTCACTCTTACCCTGTTAGATACCACTTATGCCATAGAGATAGTGCATGGTAAGATACTTAGAACAAATAACGTAATTAGAGGATCCTCACTAAAACTACTAGATGAACTTTTTGAGATAGACTTGATGCCTGTCAAACTGGGAAGTTTCGACGTGTTCGTAGGCATGGACTTATTGTCAAAAAAAAAAGTGTGGAAATCGTGTGGGACAATGTGCGCATACCCCTAGCCAATAGGAAAATCTTGACGGTCCAAGGCGAAAGAAGGAACACTAAGGTAAACATCATTTCCAGCATTAGGACCCTAAAGTATCTTCGAAAGGGTTGTCAAGCAATCTTAGTCCACATGACGGAGAAGAAGCCAAAGGAGAAATAGCTCGAAGATATTCCTTTTGTTTATGACTGGGTCTTTCTAGAGGACTTACCAGGACTACTGCCAACTAAGCAAGTGGAATTCCAAATTGACATGTTTCATGGTGCTACACTAGTGGCTCGAGGGCCATACCTTTTGCCCCCATCTGAGATGCAAGAATTATCCAACCAGCTACACGAGCTTTTGGATAAGGGATTTATTCGACCAAGTTCCTCACCTTGGGGAGCTTTGGTCTTGTTTGTAAAGAAGAAGGATGGAACCTTCAGAATGTGCATCGACTACCGGGAATTAAAAAGCTAAACATAAAGAACCGATACCCACTCCCAAGAATCGATGGCTTGTTTGACTAACTCCAAGAATCAAGTTTCTATTTGAAAATTGACCTGAGATCCATATATCATCATGTCAGAGTTCGTGAGGAGGATATTTGGAAAACAACCTTTAGGACTCGTTATTGTCATTATGAATTCCATGTGATGTTGTTTGGATTGACCAATGCACCAACAGTATTAATGGACCTTATGCATTGGGTATGCAAGACGTATCTAGACAAATTAATGATTCTCTTCATAGACGACATCTTAATCTACTCACAAGACATGGAAGAGCACGAGCAACGTTTGAGGTTGATTTTCGAGTTATTGGAGAACAATTGTACGCCAAACTTTCTACATGTGACTTTTGGCTACGAGAAGTGAAATTCCTTGGTCACATGATCAATAGTAAAGGAATTTAAATTGACCCCGTGAAGATCAAAGCGACTAAGAAGGGGTCAACTCCTAGAACCCCCATAGAGATACGCCAGTTTCTAGGAGCCAATTATTATAGGCGATTCCTTGAAAACTTCTCAAAGATAGTTGGTTCTCTGGCAGAACTGACTCTGAAGGACATTAAGTACAGTCGGGGCGATAACCAAGAGACATCATTTTAGCTATTAAAGCACAAACTATGTAACGCACCTATTTTGTCCTTACCTGAAAGGAACGAGAACTTTGTGGTCTACTATGACGCTTCGCACAATGGTCTAGGATGTGTATTGATGCATAATGATAATGTTACAGCTTATGCATAGTGAAAACTCAAGACTCACGAGGTCAATTATACGACACAGGATTTGGAACTTGGGCAATAGTCTTTACCCTTAAAATTTGGAGGCATTACTTGTACGGTACAAAGTGTACCGTATATACAGACCATAAGAGTCTCCAACATATCCTGAACTAGAAAGAATTGAATATGAGATAACACCAATGGATGAAGTTATTGAGTGATTACGATTGTGAGATTCGTTATCACCCGGGAAAGGCTAATGTAGTGGCCGATGCACTGACTCTAAAAGAACGAGCTAAGCCACTAAGGGTACGAGCCATATTCATGACTATTCAACCAAACCTTCCTTCAATAATTGCTGATGCAGAAACAGAAGCTGTCAAGGAAGAGAATGTGGAAAATGAAGCCCTGAGAGGCTGGATAAACAGTTTGAGATATGAGTAAATGGGAACTGGTACTTCATGTATAGATTCTAGTTACAGAACTTTAGTGGAGTAAGAAAGCTTGTCATGGACGAAGGACACAAGTAAGGCTAATCCATTCATCCTGGATTTGACAAGATGTATCTTGACCTGAAGGAGCTAATGGTGGCCAAAGATGAAGGCAAACATCGCCACATATGTAAGCAAGTTTGTAGCATGCTCCAAGGTTAACGCAGAACATCAGCACCCGTCCGGTTTATTGCAACATCCAAGAATTCCTTAGTAAAAGTGGGAACGAATAACCATGGACTTCATCACGAATCTTCCAATGACATCCAATGGTTATGACTCTATTAGGGTAATAGTCAACCGCCTGACAAAATCCGCACATTTCCTACAGATCAGTGAGACCGTCAATATGAACAAGTTGGCTCAAATATATATCAAGGAAGTCTTTCCCAGTTCCTACTGAATGAAATTCCTTGCTTAAAGCCAACTCACCCGACTGACCTTCCCAGAAAAAGGCTTTCATTCTCTGTTGAAGCTCTCGTTTGTGTTCTTGCGCCTGATTGCTCCGACTAAAAGACAGATAAAGGAGCAGGCTGGAGTGAGGCTTTAGGAAGAATGGGGCCGGAGATGGACTTGGATGTTGGAAAAAGTGGGTCACGCGACATGAAGTGCCGGTCTCGATTATTTCTGATAGGGATAGTCGATTTACATCCAAATTCTGGCAATCGTTACAACGAGCTTTGGGTACAAACTTAGACATGATTACCACATATCACCCTCAGACCGATGTTTTAAGGGAAAGGACTATTCAAAACCTGGAAGATATGTTGTGAGCCTATGTGATTGATTTCCAGACAAGTTGGGACACACACCAACTGTTAGTACAGTTTTTGTATAATAACAGCTATCACACAAACCTTAAGTTTGCTGCATTTGAGGCACTTCACAGACAACTTCCAATTGAGTACTTTAGAAGGAGGATTCTTACTCGAATCGGTAATAAGGTGGGCAAAGGTGTTTTTGGAAGTCTCAACATGGAAAGGCGTAGTACGATTTAGGAAGCTCGGAAAATTAAATCTTCGTTACATTGGGCGTTCAAAGTTGTAAAGAGAATTGGTCCAGTACCTTATCATCTAGAGCTACCACCAGAGTTGAGCAATAAGCATAATTTCTCCCACGTATCAAATCTGGAGGAGTGTTTGTCAGATGAAACACTCGTTGTTCCCTTGGAAGAGATTCAGCTAGATGATAAACTTCGCTTAATCGAGGAGCCGAAGAATGGACCGTTATGTTAAAAGATTAAAATATAGTCATATACACATTGTTAAGGTAAGATGGAACTCTAGATGTGGTCAGAATTTACTTGGGAACGCGAAGACCAGTTTAGACAAAAGTATCATCACCTATTCTCAAATATCAACACCCTTGAGGAAACAAGATAAATTTTGGGACGAAATTCCCTTAACAAGGGGAGACTGTAGCAACCGACATCAAATCAAGTTAGCTTCCGATATCTATTTAATACTGATTATTATCAAATCATGATGTTAACAAAATCAAAAGGATTTTCCTTACAAAACAAAAACAACTTTCATCGGTGTGATGCGATAAAACAACGAATAATTAAATTGATCAACTTGTGACGTGATGATTTAAACTAACTAAGTTGCATGATTAAATTAGAATTAGTAACATTAACAATTTATAAAACTTTGATTATACCAGACAAAAATAATTTTACAAAACTAGTGTATCATATGTAACAATTATTTATAGAAATAAATAAATATGTAAATACATAAAAATACATTTTAAATACGTATAAAATAAATAAATAAAAATCCCTTTTTTCAACCCCTAGTGGCCGGCTGTATACAACCCCCATGTACCCCCCATTTGACTTTCAATATTTTATTTGAAAATCCATGCACAATCAACATCACAACTCTCCATCTTTTGCACCATACTTGGCAAGATATGCACTCAACCTCCCATCCTTTTCATCATTTGAAAGACCTCCCTTCCTCTATAAATAGAAGAACATTTCTTCATTCATTTTCACACATAGCAAGAAG
>JAANYP010004167.1:15000-19215 GCA_020465985.1 Centrapalus pauciflorus
TTTTAATAAAGTTATCAAAGGAAAGTTTTTGTTACTTATTTTCGAACCTTCTTTACCCCATAGAGATATTGAATAGAAGGGGGTATTCCTTTTTCCACTGTAATTTTGAAAATGAACGTTTAAATGTCCTTCAAAAGTAAGTAAATAGATCCGACACATATAAAATGCGGTTAATCCTGCTGTAGACCAAGCTATTATTGCAAAAATAGATGAATACAACCAACTATCATTAAGAATTTCATCTTTGGACCAAAAACAAGCAAGAGGTGGAATACCGCAAAGAGAAAGTGTACCTAATAAAAAAGAATTTTTAGTAATTGGTACATGTTTTGTTAAACCTCCCATAAGGACCATATTCTGACTTTTTTTTGGACAATATCCAACAAGAGTTTCCATTGAATGAATAACGGATCCCGATCCTAAAAACAATAATGCTTTGGAATAAGCATGAGTAATCAAATGAAATAAAGCACTGCGATAAGACCCCATACCTAGAGCTAACATCATATAACCCAATTGAGACATTGTGGAATAGGCTAAACCCCTCTTAATGTCTTTTTGAGCAAGAGCTAAAGTAGCTCCTAAAAAAACTGTTATAATCCCTATGAAAGAGATAAAATTCATTATGTGGGGTATGACTATGAAAAGAGGCAGAAGTCGAGCTACAAGAAAAATTCCCGCTGCTACCATCGTAGCAGCATGTATAAGCGCCGAAATAGGAGTGGGACCTTCCATTGCATCAGGTAACCATACATGAAGGGGAAATTGTGCAGATTTAGCAATCGCACCGGCAAATAATAGAACAGCGCACAAAGTAACAAATACAAAATTGACCTCATTATTAGAAATCAAGTTATTGAATATTTGGAATAAATCACGAAATTCGAAACTCCCCGTTATCCAATAAAACCCTAAAATGCCTAATAATAAACCAAAATCGCCAACACGATTAGTCACAAACGCTTTTTGACAAGCCTTTGCTGCAACAGGTCGTGTGAACCAAAATCCTATTAATAGATACGAACATATTCCAACTAATTCCCAAAAAATATAAATTTGTATCAAATTTGAACTAGTAACTAATCCCAACATGGAAGTACTGAAAAAACTCATATAAGCAAAAAATCTCAAATATCCGTGATCATGAGACATATAATTATCACTATAAATAAGAACCATAATTCCAACAGTAGTAATTAATATTGACATAATAGAAGTAAGTGGATCGATCAAGTATCCAAATTCTAAAGAAAAATCATTATTGATAATCCAAGACCATACATATTGATAGACAGAACTGCTATTTATTTGCTGAATAGACAGATTCATGGAAAAAATCATGACTATACTTAACAATAAAACGCTCTGAAAAGCCCACATACGACGAAGACTTTTTGTTGCCGTCGGAAAAAGAAGAAGTCCCAACCCTATTAACACAGGAACTGGAAGTGGAAGGAAAGGTATTATCCACGCATATTGATATGTCTGTTCCATAAAAAAAGTTTTTTATTCTTAATTAATTGTTTCCGAGTCACCGGATCTTACCTCTTTCGAAAAAAGTCAATAAAAAATCAAGATATACACTAATTTATTTAATAATTTTACATTAGTATTTATTCTGAGTGTTTTCAAAATCGTTCAAATATTCAAACCAAGAGGTTACAATTGGTCAAATGATATGACCAAGTTACATATAAAAACGAATACTTATAATAGGAAAATGCAAATATAAATTATGATTACGATAAATTATCGTAATCATAATTTATATTCATAGAGTAAGGATAAAAAATTACGCTACAAAGAGTACTTGATGCTGATATGAATTATAGGATTAACTAAGGTCATCGGTCTAATGAAATAAAAACTCTTGATTTTAGTTAGTTTATTTCAACTCATTAACTAATTCATTATGGGATTGATTGTTTTCCATTTCAATCAAAAGGATTTATTAGTAAATGTTAGAATATTATAGATCTAAAATGAACTTTTTTTATCGAGAAAGGATAAAAAATGACTGAGATCTTTTTTTATAAAATCACGTATCCTTTAACAGATTTATTACTAGTCTCATTCAAATTTAAAAATGGAATTTAGGTGTATTCTTTTCTCGAGTTTGACTAAAAAAAGACTCAAGTTTTTTATTAGGCAAAGGTTTACAATCCTTTACGGTATTTTATTCCATGTAAATCAAGTATAGAGTGACGAAAATCAAGGTCTTTTAGGTTATTTTTTTAAGTTTGATATAGCAGATTCTAAAGATACAAATTTGAGAGATAAAGAACGAGAACTAAGAGTTCCAAACCAAAAATTTTTGGTTTTACGAATATTGTATGGAATCAAAATTTTGTTATTTCGAGTCATTTTTGATCCAATTTTCACGCATCTTTCACATATCTATATTTCTTTTTTATGATTTCTGAAGAGAATTTTATTTAGAGAAAAAATAGATAATGAATAAGAAATAATAATTCGTTTTGAACAATAGATGTCTTTCACATCCAACTATAACAATGAGTAACTTCTTCATTTTTAAATGGCAGTTCCAAAAAAACGTACTTCTATATCAAAAAAGCGTATTCGTAAAAATATTTGGAAAAGGAAAGGATATTGGGCGGCGTTAAAAGCTTTGTCGTTAGGGAAATCTCTTTCTACCGGGAATTCAAAAAGTTTTTTTGTACGACAAACAAATAAGTCCTAAACTATTGGAATAATAGGAAAGGATTTGACTGAAAAAATTGGCTCAGTAATTTGTTAATATAAAATTCACAATTGGCAGTCCCTATTCTAATCAATATGAAATAGACCAGCTTTCAATCTTCTAAGATGTCTAAAAGAAGAATTCTTCTGTTTTCTGAATTCTAAAAAAAAAAGACTAAAGAAAAAAATACAAGATTTTTTATTTCTTTTTAGTATATTTTCACTCAGATTTTGGTGGTGGGGAGTCTTCTTTTCCCCATCGACCTTTACAATAATGAAAAAATTTATCTTTCTCGGGGAGAGCAGATATAATATTTTTAGTTCAAATTAATGAATTGTTCAAACTAATGGATTCCATGTTAAAAAATTTTGGATAACTTTCTGAATTGTTGAGATATTATGTACAAATAATGTGTCAATTTGGAGTAATCCAAAATAGTCATATTTTGGATTCATTGAGAAAATTTATTTTTTGTTTCAAATTTATGAAATCAGATAAACAAGAAATAATGAAGTATCAATAAAAGTAAAAAATGAAAACAGTTTTTTTATTCTATCGAGAGAATTATCTAGTTGACAAAGTTGTATTTTAGAATAGCATAAACTACTTCAAAGCCCTAAGATAAATAAACCGGACTAAAGGAAAATAAAGGAAACTCATGAACCTTCAAATTGACTTTTGAACTCATTTTTTTATCAATTTGAATCTTTACTAAAAAAACTTATTTGATTGAATTGACTTGTTCAATCTCGACGATTGAATATAAATAGGCTATTATTAGTTCGAGCAAGCCGCTATGGTGAAATCGGTAGACACGCTGCTCTTAGGAAGCAGTGCTAGAGCATCTCGGTTCGAGTCCGAGTGGCGGCATGCCATCTTCTAAAAGAGATCCAATAGATCCTATAATAAAAATAAAATAAATTCATGATTTCTATTTCTTAATTAATTTAGGGGATTCCCTCCCTTTTTTTTCCTTTTTATGATATTTTCAACTTTAGAGCATATATTCACTCATATTTCCTTTTCGATTGTTTCAATTGTAATTACAATTCATTTGATAACCTTATTGGGCAATGAAATCATAAAACCATATGATTCGTCAGAAAAGGGAATGATAGCTACTTTTTTATGTCTAACAGGATTATTAATCACTCGTTGGATTTATTCGGGCCATTTCCCACTAAGTGATTTATATGAATCATTAATCTTTCTTTCATGGAGTTTCTCCCTTATTCATATAGTCCCTTATTTCAAAATAAGAAAAAATTATTTAACCACAATAACTGCCTCAAGTACTATTTTTACCCAAGGCTTTGCTACTTCGGGTCTTTTAACTGAAATACATAAACCCACAATCTTAGTACCCGCTCTACAATCGGAGTGGTTAATAATGCACGTAAGTATGATGATATTGAGCTATGCGGCTCTTCTTTGTGGACCATTATTATCAGTAGCACTTCTAGTCATTACATTTAGAAATATTTTTGATAGTTCTAAAAGTAATAATTTATTAA
>JAANYP010004168.1:0-16595 GCA_020465985.1 Centrapalus pauciflorus
GATCCAAACCCATCCGTCTCAGAAGCCCTTTCTGAAATTCAAAACCTAGGGTATGACGGATCCCTTACCAAACCATCCGACTTTCGCACCAAGAACCTTCAGTCCCACTGGAGAATTCTCTTCGATGTACTCAACAAGTGCCTGACAGCCAAACATTCTGGTCATGACTCAGCATCGGCCCAGGTTTTAGCCATGTTCGCTGGCTTTGCCTACGATCGACACGTGGACTATGCGGCTTTCATCTTTGAAGAATTAAGAAGAGTCCACGTGGAAAGGAGCACGAAGAAAGGACGCAAGTATGTCACCTATCAACGATTCCTTCAGCTCATCATACAATACGCCATGGATCAGGACGAAGACATTCATGAGCGTCCAGAAGCTGATGTCTATCCAACCGTCGCTATCCAGAAACTGACTTTGCCAAAAGGGGCACCAACGGTACAGGTAATGAAGATTCCATTATCAACTCTGACAAGGTCGAGGGGTACAGATCGGGTAAGGGACTATATGAGAGAAAATTATCCGGATGAGTCTCAGTCTGAATCGACTGAGACTAACCAGTCCGACGGTGAGCAACATGAGAGTGAGAACGAGGGAGAAAGGATGGAAGTACAACAATCACTGGGTCATGGTGAGAGGGAGGCTGAGAGTGTAAGGGAGGGAGCCGTAGGTGAGACGGCAGAGACGGCGGATTCTGAACGAACCGTCTCTGTTGTAAGGCCGAGGGATACGCAATCTGAGGGTGAACCAAGCCCTATCAGCCGGACACCACTTCAAAAGACCGTTAGTCCAGCGGTCGCCACAACCCTAACCATCCACTTGGTTTCCCCTCAAAGGGAAACCACTTCATTACACGGGGATCTTCAACATACGCCATCGCCCTCTCATTCGGAGAGTGGCGGTGTTGAAAGAGGTCACACTCCTCCCCACGTGACCGAACTTCCTTCGCCCACGATTCCATCCCCACAAACAGACACTGTGCACGATGCTTTTGTGGCATCCCCAAGAGCTGCCTCCGTGGCAGCTCCCGAAACTTCCAGATCTGAGCATCCCGTAGTGGAGCCAGAGATGACGGAAGGAAGACCGGGAGTGGCTCAATCTACGCCGTCCACTTCCGGCCATCTCCCCATCAATTTGGAGATGTTAACGGCAGCCTTACGTGGTGCCGGCGTTATCACCCGGGCTGACCTTGACGCCCAAAGGGAGGCAGCCGAGGAACGACATACCGCCCTTCTTTCTCTTATAAAGGGTAAGGGTGTCGCCTCCGAAGCCGGCCCCTCACAAGGATCCCACTCAGTCCAACTACAAATGGCGGAGCTCTCTGACAAACTGGACGCACTCAATCGCCTAATCCTTCAGGTCCAGGAGCAGCTAAATTCCAGGATGGATCGCCTCGAGTCGGCAGTTATTGATCTCCAATGCCGCGCTCAGGCCGAAACCCTCAAAAGAAAACATGACGACCAGGACGACCCTGATCGTCATGAGGGGGAGAAGCGCAGAAAAGTACAATTTGAGGAGCCCATGCTGGGTACAGGGGGAGCAGAGTCCGCCGAGGGGTCTAAATTTCAGGGGTCGGGGGAAAAGTCACAGGAAGCTCAGGAGTACATGCTAATTGAAGACGAGCCGATGGTCGAGGGTCCAGCTCCACTGGATCCAATGACAGCCATGGTAGAATTTGAGGAGCCACACGAGAAGGTTGAAATCATATTAGTTTCTGACTCAGATTCTGATACCGAGGACAACCAACCACTTTTAACTCCTAAGCCTGAACCTGACTCTCCAACCAAAAATTCCTCATCCTCTTCCTTCGATTTCCTGAATTCACCACCCAGAGCCCAACAGAAAGACATACTCTCATCCATCCAAGCTTCCCCATCACTAAAAGAATCCCACATTACAGTCAGCCCACCAAGATCCCCAAGCCCTCCACCAGTCCAACAAACCCAACGCTCAGGTCCCTCCCAAACAAAAAGGGTTGACTGCTTCGATGAAACTCCCGAGGGTCCTGGAGTGCACAGAAAAGACGACCTATTCTGGGTAGACCATTACACGAAAGGAAAAGTTCACACACTGCCGCAGAGCGAAAAAGATCAAATGCGTCAAGAACGGCGGGGGACTATCATAAAGCTTCTTGAAGCTAAAAAGGACGAAATCGAAGAACCCCCCGTTCAAGGCCTGAAAGAATTCCTGCAGAACTTTCCCCCGGAGCAATTTCAGAATCCATATCTAGAAGAAAGATTCAAGATGGTATTCAGAAAGAAACCTGGAGCCTTCAGCAGACGCCTACTCATGGAACTTACAAATGTCTCCAAAGCTGAACAGGCCGAATACTACCAATTGATGCTCCGGGAACAAAGGTCTAAGGTGTCAAAGTCAAAGATTAAAAAACTCAAATCAATTACCATGTGCAAAAGAGCCAAAGTATTCTATCCCTCCTATCAAGTGGAAAGAGAAGATGGTACGGGAGATGACATCTTTGAGTATGACCTTGACTACATAAGAGCGGATGACGTTGAGTTCCTTCACAACAGTCTGAAAAATCGAATCAGAAAACGTCTATCCCACATGACAGCTGTAGGTGCCTTAGTTCGAAGCATGAATCGCCGATCGATCATAATGTGCTTAAGAGATTTTCAGATGGCGATCGAGAGTGCTATGGTTAAGGTGGGCCTACGAGCACCAGAACAAGATAGTTTTCTTTTAGCCCACCACCCGGCCTACAGAGTTATACTTAAAGGAGATCCGGGTGTTATTTTTGTGAACCACAAGGGCTACAAAAGGTATATGCGCTTTGAGGATCTACCTTGCTATTCCGATGGTACACTTCGACTGGTTCGAGCTGCTCTCACAAAGAAAGTACAAGATTATGATGCTCAACCAGATCCTGAACAGAGATGCTCACCTACGGAGATACAAAATACACTCAGCGGCATAGACTACCTGAACGAGCGGCTACATACAAGACAAGTAACCAGACGTTTCGATGTCATACTTGGTCTTCGTGAATCAACAGATCATGCGCGAGTTCCAGGACCTCCTAAGTGATCGAAAAGGGGGAGATTGTTAGATTAATTATTTCGATCCTAGGAGTTATTTTGTAATATTTATTAACATTGTAATGTGTCTTGTATTTATTTCTATGTAATTTCTTTCTTATGTAATAGTGTAGGGGCCATTGTTGCCAAGTCTTGTAAGTTAATTAAATGAGCCTATAAAGGCTCCTAGGGTTGCTTTTTGACAATACACGGTTGACCTACATTTGAATCTTCTCTTGGAGCCGCCACTGTTCTTCCATATTCACAAACATTCATATTGTCTTCTTTCTTATTAAAAACACATTTATTGAGCTTGTTTCTTCATGTGTTTGATGAGAAAAACGTCAAGGTGCTGAATATATAAGGGATTTCATATTAACACATAACCACAATACATGTCACTGCTTCTACCCAAACCACCACCATAATCATCTTTATTCGATACCAATTGCAGATTCAGTAGTGGTCTAATGACTTCAAATTCGGACTGCAGTACATTAGGACTTGGTTCGGCCGGACTTTTTCCTTTGATTAAACATGTAAAAAGGTTCAACAACAACTGTAAGCGGTTGGCTTAGTGAGATTATAGATTTAACAGTTAACATGCAATGACAATTTAAGCGGAGACTTCACTTTTGACTTTTGACTTTAAGCTCTGACTTTGACTTTAAGCGCGATTTTAGCAAGGCTGTCGCTATCAGCCGGACATTGTGAGACATAGGACTTAAGATCGATGTCTATTCCCAGCACACGCTTTTAATTGTGGGGATCAGCCACATACTGGGCTAGCTACCAGTAAATCAACGTGGGCGGACATCAGAGTAGACTTAATCATAGACTGATATAGACTTACTCAGACTTGAATTGTGCGGAAGCATATGAAAAGCTAGCATTGATAACAAGGCAAATGACTGTAAGCATTTAAAGTAATGAACCAAGATAGCAACAACAATATATATCCAAGACTAATTCAGACTGTAAAGACATGTGTGAAGGACGATATGTTAAAAGCTATCATGATCCACAGGGCATCACTGATAGGACTATAATTTATGTGTTTTCGATATCATTTTAGGCTCATTTTAAGCACCGATACTTCGTAACTTCCATATTATTACTCCAAATTTGTGTTTCAGGGTCAAGAGGTCAAATGGAAGCAGCTCGAGAAAAATCAGCGTGAACTGAGCCGGTGGGGGCGCAGACCTGCGCCACCCTACGCTGCAAAACAGAAGATTTCAGAGTTAGAGAGCACTTACAGCGCAGCCGAGGACGTACCTAAGGCACAGGGGGCGGCATAGGCCTCCCCCAGGCCTATGCTGGTGCGGTGTGGAATGACAGCAAACACGTTTTTCAGCCAAAAACCCTAATTTCCACCTCCTCTATAAATAGAGGTCGCTGGTTGTCATTTTGGAGAGGTCCCGAATTGTTGAAAAAAGCGGCGAAACCCTGCCGGAGTGGATTCACAATTCAAGTACGAAGAAGGTGGATTGCAACCGTTCGAAGCTTACGATGATGTCTCCAACCATTCCCGGTGAAGAGCACACAATGAGCGGCTAAACACCATAGCCGTTTGCGGAGGATATACGGCTAAGTTTTAGATTCTTGAATTTCATTTCATGTTTTGATGTATTTCGTGTTTATTGAATACTTTGTGTGTAATGCAAATGATAAGCATTCAGTTATTATTATGAGTAAATGTTTTGATTGGTAAAAGCAAGATAGTTCATGGTGGTATTATTATTTGTGCAGTGTCCATTAATTTAGGAAGAAGATAAGTAATGAATATTGCATGTGCTATGCCGAGATTTATTGCTTAAAATCTTTATGATTAATTTGACTACCCAGTTAATTATGTCTATGTGATTGTTGCTTGAAATTCTAGTGAGTAATAACTTATGCCGTACTGATCCCGTAAATGGTTATCTTCAAATTGCTTTGTTAATCAATCCGTTAGTTGTTTGCCGTTATTTTAGTTATAATTTAGTCGTAATCATTTTTCCACACAAATCACTCAATTCACAATTTAATTGCTTTTAATAAACTAAAAAATTAGCTAATTGACCCTAATTCACATACGCACTCCCTGCGGATTCGACCCTTACTTCGCTAAGCTAATAGTTAGATTTAAAGTTATTTCTACGGGCCACAACGACGGCTCGTTTGGCCAAAGGATTGCCGCTACAATTCAAACCCGAAATAAAAAAAGTAGCCAAATCTAACCGAAAGACTGTTTATATACAAAAACAACAAAGATTAATCACAGAGAATTCAAACAATCAACGTATACATACGGAGGACGAGAACGAACAAGAGGAAGAAATTCCCACGTTAGAAGGTCATCCGATTTCGCCAAGAATTTGTGAGCAAGAAGAACATGAGCGTATAGCCGCTAGGATGGGTGAACATGCTAGAATGACGTTTGAGTCGCATTACCGCCCTGGTGATGTGCACGACTCGTCTCCGATTCATTATCCTGAAAATGAGAACGAACCCGAAGTTCGTCCTTATTTATTTCAAATTCTTCCTATCTTCCGAGGGATGCCAAGTGAGGAACCCTATGAACATCTAGCTGAGTTTACGGATACTTGTAAAGCTAACCATGTTCGAGGTATAACCATCGACGGTTTAAAACTTCGATTATTTTCTTTCTCTTTAAAAGAGAAAGCTAAAAATTGGTTCGTGTCGCTACCGACCAAGAGCATCACGACATGGGATCAAATGAAAAGAGAGTTTCTCAATGAGTACTATCCCATTAGTAAAACCACTGAGAAAAGAAAGGAAATTACCGGGTTTAAACAAAAACCCGGTGAACAACTCTACGAAGCATTTGATCGTATGAATGAATTGTTAAGAGCTTGTCCACATCACGAAGTCCCCAAATGGATGCTTATCAAACAATTTTTGATGGTATGAGTCAAGAGAGTCCAACATGATTATTGCTGCAACGGGAGGCACGTTTTTAGCGAAATAAGATGATGAGGCTTGGGAGTTGCTAAATCAACTCGGTAAAGGTCTCAAGATTCAAGCTGGTTCTGAAAACAGCATATGAGTTCAAGTAATGGGCATAGATAATGCCTGGAAACGTGAGGTTAAAAGCAAAATCTCAGAGTTAGGTAAGAAAATGGATCAACTGATGAAGGGTCTTAATTCAAACTCTAATGTATCAGTTAACTGTGTCACATGCGGTGATCCATCTCATAATTCTGAAGCATTTCCTCAAGTGAAATCCATTGAGGACTTAGCTAACGAAGTCTATGGTTTTAGAGCTCACGGGGAGAGATATAACCCATTTTCGGAGACTTACAATCCGGGATGAAGAAATCATCCTAACTTCTGGTGGAAGAATGATCATGTTAGATCTTAATTTGATTGATGAAATAAAATAAGTCTAGGGTATAAAGTGTAAATAGGTCATAGTTGTAATTGACTATAAATAGGATTTTGACTTTTGTAATTGAAGTTCTGACATTAATTCTCTATTTTGCACGGAAATATTTGGGAGAATTTTAGGGCTACAGTGAACGTTCATCTTGTTCTCATCTCTATAATCATTTGATTCTAATCAAATCATTCGGTTAGTGATTCATTTCTTGTTCTTTATTACTTGTGATTAATTGTTGATTGATAATACTGGAATTACAATTGGTATCAGAGCACTAGGAATGATTTTTTGATTGAAAAGTATTGAAAATGTCACTGTTCTATCCTTTTTTTTTAGAATTAGAAATTCGATTAGGGTTTTGATTCTGTTGATCTTTGTTGTTGAATCTTGGATCGAAGGAAGGTTATTGAAAATCGATCACATTGATCATAAATTTAATCTGAAATTCCAAACACATAAAAAGATTCTTTGATTTTTCTGAAATTTCGAAAAACACTTGTTCTTCACTGTTCTAGTGAAAAACAAGGGGTTTAATCTGGTTTTAAACTAAGTGTTTTCAGAAAAAGTGTTTGAAATCAAAAACCTTACCTTTGATATCAAGGAGGAATCAATTGAATCATTTTTACAAAATTGATTGAATTCCAGACTTGAAATTTCTGAAAAACTCAGAAAACTCGAATATCACTTTGTTCTTGTTGCAATTGAGTTGACAACACTTTTTAATCGAGTTGACAACACCTTTTAATCGAGTTGAACGAAGTTATATTCGAGTTTATCATTGGGTTCAATCGAGTTGATCACAGAATCAATCGAGTTGAAAAGTCACTCATTCGAGTTGACTTGAAGCTTCATTCGAGTTAACCCATATTCAATTCGAGTTGGAAACATTTTATAATCGAGTTTTACAAAACAATTTTCTGGATTTCAATTATTAATTCGATTTAGACAATTTAACAGTCAAAATCATTCGAGTTTACTTGCACTTCCATTCGAGTTTACTCTCACATTAATTCGAGTTTGTTGGCATTTGATTCGAGTTTACTTACTTTTGATCCGAGTTGACTATCATTTGACTCGAGTTGACTCATACTTGATTCGAGTTTTATAGAAGGTCAATTTGAGTTGCATTATTCTTATAAATTGACTGATTGTTCTAGATTCGAGTTGAGTACATTCATTGTTCGAGTTTGTCACACTCATTGATCGAGTTGATCTATTCAGTATTCGAGTTGTACATCTTCATTGATCGAGTTTCAGTGAATTATCATTCGAGTTTGATCAACTTGCATTCAAGTTTGATCAATTTTTCAAATTCAATCAAAATCTCATTTTAAAGATCTTGGAAGATTCCTGTAATTCAGTCAACATGTCCAAAGACGCACTAGCCATGGGGTCGGAAACAAAACCTCCAATTCTGTACCGAGGAGAATATGTACAATGGAAGGAAAGATTTCTTGAGTTCATCAGTTTCCACGACCTATCTGATGAGATGTTAAAGTCACTTACTGACGGACCGGCTGTGTTTCTTGAAACAATACCTGCTGTACCCATCGGCAACCCTCTAATACCTGAAGAACTGTTGAGGTCATTACCCTAACAGAGGCACAAAAGCGTAGAAAACTGGGGGACAAGACAGCCAGAAAATTGTTGCTGATTTCCATCCCAAATGACATATACACTTGTCTGACAAATACCAAAACAGCCAAATCCATCTGGGATGAGGTTTGTAAGTTGATGAGGGGATCAGACAGGACAGCAACAAACAGAGCCCGGAACAGCTTAATGACGTTCGATAACTTCAGAGCTAGAGACGGGGAACTGCTGGAGAATACATACTTGAGGTTTGTCAGCTTAGTAAGTGAAATAAAGAGAAACGGTGTCACAAAGTCCAACTTAGACATCAATGTTAAATTCTTAAACGTACTTAATCCAGAATGGGAAAAGTACGCAATGATCATTATTGAGGACATCGACTTTCATATGGTGTTTGAAAATCTTAACAACTATCAGGAAGTTGTTTTAAGGAAGATGTCCAGAAAGAAGAAAGCTGAAAAAGAAACTGCTGATCCTTTAGCGTTGCTGATAGACAAGAAATACAAATATAAGCTAAAGAAGGAGAAGCGAGTAGTTCTAAGCAGCAGTTCATCTGAATCAGACTCATCGGATTCCTCAACTGACTCTGAAATCGAGGAAATGAAGAAACAAATGGCCTTACTGACAAAGGTATTTCAGAAGAAGTTTTACCTGAAACCTACAAACAACAAGATGAGATACAAAACAGGCTCACGAAAGTTGATAAGAAGGATAGATATGACAAATCAGGTGAGAGCAGTGGAAAGAAAGCTGGCAAATATGATAAATCTGAAAAGTCAGCTAAGAAGGACTCAGAGCAAAAATGCTACAACTGTGGCAAGCCGGGTCACTATGCTCGAGAATGCAGAATGCCTGTAGTGAAAAATTCAGAATACTACACTAGAAAGGCACTTCTAGCAAAGGAGAAGGAAGCTGGCAAAGCTCTAATGGCTAAAGATGACCACTGGCTTCAACTATCAGAGGATGAAGACATCTTAGATGAAGATGCACACATCTGTTTAAAGTCAGAAGTTTTTAATGAATCAGAACTGAGTAAGTCTGCGATGTTAGCAGAAGATGAAGTTTGGGTAGGGTTGACGGATGAGGAAATTGAGAGAAAGAAGAGTCTGATGTGGAACTGAATGAAGAAGTAGCAATGATGGCAACATGAGATGCTGGAGGCAGCAGGGGCAGAGAAAGTGATGAATCATATTTAGAGAAATCAGAGAATTCAGAAACACCTGAGGTACAAACAAACTCTGAATCTGATATTGATGACTCCTGTATGCTAGAACAAAAACTCACACATATGGCTTACATGTTAAATAAATTTGAAAAATCTCTAAAATCCGAAAAGAAAAATGTCCATTCCTTGGAAAACAAATTAAATCAAGAACATGCCTTAGTGTTAGATTTTTCCAACGATAAGGCATTAGCGTTACGAGCTGTATCAGATTTACAAGATAAAGCAAATGAACTTCAAAGTCAAATCCAGAAACTGAATAGCAATATATCTGACCTAACAGAAAAACTTAATTTAGCCGAATTAGAAGAATCAAGTTATTCTGTAAAATATCATGCCATTTTTGATGAAAGAACAAAACTTTACGAGAAAATTAAATCATTGGAAGATGTGTTTATCAAAAGAGGTCAAATAGATCAAACGATATATTTAAATCAACCTAAAGACACCGAATTTTATAATTCTAAATCTGGTATAGGTTGGACTAATCCTAAGTATCTGACAAAAGCTATTTCAAATTCACCTACTTTATATGATGTCAGATACGTGAGTTTAGGATTACAAATGACATTTATGAAAGCCTCAGAAGAAATAGAATCAAGTGAAGAATCAGAAAGGTTAATATCTGATAAAATGCAAAATTCTGTTGATTATAATTCTTGCATTTATGAGGAGTATATTCAGACATATTCTGACAAGGATTTATCTGAAAATACTACTCATTCTCAAAAGATATATTTACCAAATTCATTTCTTGAAAAGATGAACTCTGATCTTGAATTGAAAATCAAAACCTTTGAGACTGAAAATCAAAATCTTAAGGCTGAAATTAAATCTTTAGAATTCAAGTTGCAAAAACAGCCTGAAAACAAATTACAATCAGATCAAACACCTTCAATTCAACTTGATTCTATTAATTTTGAAAAAGATTTTGATCTGTATATAAACTCGGACTTTAACTCATTGGAAGATATGTTTGTCAAAATAGATAAGTTTGTAAAACCATTACATGACAAACAACTTAATGAACCTAAAGAACCTGTTAGAATTCTGAAAAGAATATCTGCAGATTTAAAGGATTCTTCATTCACCAATTTTACAACTAAAAAAAGAGAAAACAAAATTCATTTTGTGACTCCTACTTATGAAAAAGGTGAATCATCTTCCTTAAGGGACTCTATTGCACAAAAGGTCCAAAATTCCAAAGGTAAGAGACTTTTACAGGAGAAACAAATTTCTAAAACGACTAATTCTCGTGTTTCTGTATGTCAGATAATATTTTGAAAGGTTCTCGGAAGAAAGAATGGAGAAAGAAGCAGCGAGGAAAGAAAAACAAGAGTATAAGACAAGAGTGGAGGGTCAAAGAAACTATTGTTACTGATAGGATTAGACAATTTGAAAATTCTGTCTGTAATAATAATTGTACTGATAAATGTTGTACTAAATACTCTCGAACTGCCTTAATTGCTTTAAATTCTGCTTCTTGTAAATCAATACATGCTAAATCTGATAAGTTCGTATGGCTACCAAAGAAAAAGGATCCCTCTTCTAAACAAAAAAAGGTTCCAAAACAGAAAATTTCAGAATCAGTTCCACATCGAACTGTACAAAAATGGATACTGAAACACACTGTTAAAAAGAGGGTTCTTTAATTAAAAGAAGTTTTTGATAAAAAGATGAATATCAAACCACATGATTTACCAAAATCAAAAGTACCTAACTATAAGTGGATACCTTACGTTTTATTTCATATTATAGGTAAATCATGTGTGGTACCTTGACTCCGGCTGCTCAAAGCACATGACCGGACAGAAAGAAACTCTCACTAACTTTGTTGATAAGTTTTGTGGGACGGTCCGTTTCGGGAATGATCAGTTCTGTCCGATCAAAGGATATGGGAGTCTTGAGTACGACAAGATAACTATACAAAAAGTCTTCTACGTTGACGGTCTTGGTCACAATTTGTTCAGCATTGGACAACTCTGCGACAAAGGACTAAAGGTCAATTTTAAAGCAACTCGGTGCAGTATTAGATCTGGAGAAGGAAAAGAGATCATGGCAGGAAAAAGGAAAACAAATCTGTACTCAATAGACCTAACCTCAATTAATCTGAAGAAAGATGTTTGCTTATTGTCAAAAGCAACATCTAAAGTCTCTTGGCTATGGCATCGTCGCCTTTCTCACCTGAATTTCAAAGAATTAACCAACCTTGCAAAAGGTGGGTTAGTAAAAGGGCTACCAACTCTCAGGTTTCAAAAAGAGCAGTTGTGCGCAGCCTGTGAAAAAGGAAAGATGGTTAGAGCATCTCACAAGTCCAAAACTGAACACTCGTCAACGAGAGCATTGGAACTGCTTCATATGGACTTGTGTGGACCAATGAGAGTACATAGTATAAACAAGAAAAGATATGTGTTGGTAATAGTCAATGACTACTCCAGATACACATGGGTATTTTTCCTGCATTCCAAATCTGATGCTACCGAGATAATAATTGACTTCATTCACAGAATTCAAGTCAAGTTGCAGCTCTCAGTTTAAACCATCAGATCAGATAATGAGACAAAATTTAAGAACAAATCTCTCGAGTCATTTCTGAAGTCTGTGGGAATAACACATCAATTCTCAACAGCTCGCACTCCACAGCAAAATGGTGTAGTTGAACGAAGAAATCACACCCTAGTGGAATCTGTAAAAACGATGCTGGCATATTCAAACCTTCCGTTATTCCTTTGGGCTGAAGCTATAGCAATGACTTGTTTTACGCAGAACAAATCCATAATCAACAAAAGAAGGCGTTGTAATGGATTCTGAACATACCAGTTCAGGACCCGATCTTAACAAGCCGACTTCTATGAAGTCATCAGAACAGAGTGCAGAAAATTTTGATTTAAATAAACTGTTCGAGAATTTTTATGAAGACTACTTTGAACAGCCCAAACCTAATGTTTCAAATATGGTGCCTGACAGGATTACTGAATATCCAGTCGTAGTCTTAGATTATTCTCACCAACCTATTTCAGAAGAAACTGGAGAGACTTCAGCGACAGACGTACACTTACCTGTTGATAGTGTACAACCAATTCAACCTCCAGTATCTTTTGAAACCCCCTTACTTTTGTAACATCCTCGGATTTAATTTATTGTAATTGGGATAACTAGATAAATTTTGTATTAAGTTAAATTATTGAAAATGATTATGTATTTGAATTTATGGAAGTTGATTGCATATTATGGAAAAATTTAGAAATTTCAATTTATTTAAGTGAAACTAATTATTTAAGTATTAAGGATAATAAATAAAGATGGAATTCTTTATTTTATAAAAATCAGTATTTTATGGAACCAGATAAGTTGAGAGACTAAAAATGCTAAAGTTGGAATTTTGGAATAAAAGACCAAAGGGTCTTTCATTTGAAATATCACACTCTCTCTCTACAATCTCTCATCTCTCGGCTCTCTCTCCCTCTACAAACTGAAGATCATAAAAATCGTGGATTCGAAGTCTGAAAATTGAAATCAAGGTTGCACACAAGGAACTATCACATCTGCAATTAACGAATTGAGGTAAACATTTCACAAATTCTTCAAAATTGATGGTTTTGTGTTCGGTTTTGTAAAAATCCGAAATTATAGATTGGAGTAGCAAATGTTAATGCATGTTCGTTATTGTTATGAATATGTTTAAATCGGGTGTTTAGGATGATATGTATCAAATTTCAGATCCTGATTCAGCCTCTAAGTACGATTTTTAGAGATTCGTGTGTGTTTTAGTGTGTGTGTTCTACGGATGGAACAAAATGAGCATAATGGGTTTTATTTGATATGTAATAGTGTTAATATTAGTGTTAAAAGTGTTGAAAATAGATGTATTTTAGTTTGTGTAAGTTATTCCATGTATTGAACTAGTACCAAAAACGATGGAATTAAATCTGAAATTGACAAAACTGCACAAGTATGAACACAGTGGGATCCGAATTCGGATCCGAGATGAACTCGGATCAGGTCCGAATTCGGATGAGGCCCAAACTTCAGGATATTTAATATAGAGAAATTTACAAGTGTTGTACGTCGGTAGGAATCCGAATTCGGATAGGGCCCGAATTCGGATGGGTCCTGAAAAGTTGATTTATCAAAACTGAAAGAAAATATTTCTAAGTGTTGGAATTCGGATGAGGGTCCGAATTCGGTTGGAGACCGAATTCGGATATGGTCCGAACTAGCATGTGGTCCGAAATTAAAAGGTGTCCGAATTGGGGCATATAGGTGGACCGAATTAGAATTCATACGAGAACCGAATTGGGGGTCCGAATTCGGACATGGATCCGAATTTAGGATCAAAAATGGTAAAAACTTATAAAAATTAAGTTTTATAGAATTAAACAAGATATTAACACAATGTGTTGTTACAAATGACTTACAGGTCCCTTGTGGTGTTGTTTAACCCACAGTGGGGTACTTGGTTGATCCGGTTGAAATCCCGAGGAGAAATAAAATTTGAATAAAGATAATAACGCACCCACTGTGAGTACCTTTGATTTTAACATGTCTGCATCTGCTTTATGTTTGCATTGCCTGCTGAGGCCTGTTGTTTCATGTTCGTTTGGCATTCTACTAACATGCGTTTATGTTGATGCACATTCATATTTGTTGCATGTTCGTTCATTTGTTGTGCATCCTTTCGATGGACCTGCGTGGTCGCATCTGTACTCTGATGTTACTGTGCTATATGACCAAGAGTTTGACACCTCTGTGGTCAGGATAGACAGTAAGTCATCCCCGATGTAATGTCTGCCTCAGATGGTTGGTTTTCTTATGCCGAGTGTCAACTCGAAGGAGCTGCGGCTCAGATTTGCGTACTTGGAGTACGTGTGGGGTATACGGTATGTGTTACCGCGGTTACCCTGGGTGGCATCATAATGATTTGTAGAATGTGTAAAATCATATGGTATTCACTAAGCTTTAGCTTACCCCTTCAGTTGTTGAATTTTTACAGGAAAAGGGAAATCCGCTGCGGGACCGTCTAGCTAGGACGTTTATTGAAGTGTTTGAAGATTTCCACTGTTTTAACTTGGTATTTGTTCTATGGAAACAATGTTGTAATAATTTTGGGGATGATGTATTACATTTGGATTTGTAGACTTAGATGTGTAACCTATGTAGCACCATAGGGTGTTTGACACATTTGTATTATTTTATTATGTATTTTGCTTTCGCACTTTAATTAAGGTATCAGATCATTATATATCTGTTTGTTGGTGAATAATCCTGGGTGAATGGTAATTGGTGGTTAATGTGGCAAGGGTGTCACAGCCAATGGTATCAGAGCAGTAGTTTGAGATTCAAGTGTCCGTGAGGTCTTGGTCTCAAGCATGAAGTGTTGACATGTAGTGATTCTAAGTAATGATCTGAACTAAGATAGGTTACGATCTAGTAATCATAAGAATATGGACTATCATACGGGACAATTGGGTGGTGTCTATAAATAAATGACATGTTACTAAATAAGTTATATGTTTCATATTTCAGAACATGTCTGGAGGAGGAATGACACCTGAAGAGACGAGAGAAATGATGCTAGCCATGATGGCTGAGCAAAATCGGATGATACAAGATCAGTTTCGGGCTCGAGATGAGGCCGAAGCTAAGGGAAGGGAAGACAAAAGGAAGAATAAGGAAAAGGAGGGAGGAAACAATGACGAGCAAGATGACAACACTGGGTCATCTAATAAGCCCAGGGGTTGTCGTTTCAAGGACTTTAAGGGAAATGGAGCAGTTGAATTTACTGGGTTGGGGAATGCTGTTACTGCACTGGAGTGGATAACAGCTACAGAAAGGACTTTCCGAATCAGCGATTGTGCTGAGAAGGATATGGTCCGATTCGCTACTGCCATGTTCACCAAAGACGCAATAATGTGGTGGAACTCGATGGTGAATGCACTAACAATGGAGAAGGTTGCTGTAATGAAATGGGCTGAGTTCACTGAAATTTTTACTCAGCAGTACTGCCCGGCCGATGAGCTCCGAAGACTTGAAGCTAAGTTCATGACGCTGATTCAGGGAACTAAGTCTGTGTCCCAGTATGCCGTAGAGTTTACGAGGCTGAGTTTGTTCGTGCCTCATCAAGTGGATACCGAGGAGAGGAAAGTGACTAGGTTTGAGGCTGGTCTTGATTTGGAGATTCGAAGAGTGATGAGTAATGTACGCTACCCCACGTTTGCTGGTTTACTGGAGGCCGCCAGGAATGTGGAACAGATCTTGGGTATGTCGGGATACGTGATGGGGTCCGCTGCTGCTTCAGTTAACCCAACTCAACCTTCACCACCGAAACGCCAACGCGAAGGGGGTTATTCTGGTTCTTCACGATCATCTCAGTACTCGCCACAACAATCTTACCGTCGACAGCCTAGTTCATCTGGTCGTGCACGTGCTTACTCTATTAACACCGAGCCGCAGTATTGTAACAAGTGTCATCTGGAACACTTCGGCAAGTGCACAAACGGGCGTGCGTGTTTTTGCTGCGGAGAGTTGGGTCACTATCAGCATGAGTGCCCATGGAGATCGGATGCTTGCCATAAGTGTGGAGTGTGGGGGCACTATAGTCGGAATTGTCGAAAGAATGCTCCAGCAGCTGCTGCTCCAACATCAACACGATCTTCGGGAGGTTCAAGCGGTGGTTCAGTTAACCGGGGTCGGGGTCAGTCACAAAGGGCACCGGCTCGTGCCTTTCAAATCACTGCAGAGGAAGCTAGGGAAAACCCAGAGGTGGTCACGGGTATGTTTATTGTAAATTCCATGCCTGCACGAATTCTATTTGATTCGGGTGCCAACCGTTCTTTCGTGTCTACTGCTTTTGCACAACAACTTGCTATGCCACTGTCTAAGTTATCTGCTATACTTGATATTGAAACTGCTAGCAACACTTTAGTCAAGGTAGATCATGTATACCGTAATTGCACGTTAGTAGTTGAAGATGTAGTCTTCAATTTAGATCTGATTCCGATAGAATTCAGTGAGTTTGATGTGATTATCGGGATGGATTGGTTGATAGAGAATGAAGCCCACATAGTATGTAAGAAGCGAATGATAAAGATAACTACTCCAGAGGGGCGTGAGATCTGCATTTATGGGGATAGGAGAAGCGGGGATCTGTGTTTGTTGACTGTTGCAAAAGCTCGAAAGCTTGTTGCAAAGGGATGTGACGCCTACCTGGCATATGCTATTGATGCCAAGGCTGAGAAGAAGACGTTGGCCGATGTGCCTGTTGTTTCACTATTCCCGGATGTGTTTCCGGAAGACTTGTCTGGCGTGCCGCCTGAGAGACAAGTGGAATTTCGCATTGACTTGATCCCTGGAGCTGCACCGG
>JAANYP010004169.1:0-48284 GCA_020465985.1 Centrapalus pauciflorus
TCTAGAACTTCTTTGCTATTATTTGCATCTGAAATGCAAATCGGAGTGTTGGGAATAAAAGTTGGTCAATTCCGGAAAAATTCAGTAGAAGATCTGATTTTCCCTATTTCCCTATAAATAGGGCATTCCTCCTCATTTCTTAAGTTTGGAAACTAGAAACTCTCTCCTTCTCTCTCTAAGACTTCTCCTTCTCTCTAGAATTTCTCCTAAACGAACCGTCGGATACTCGTGATTTATACGCCATCGGTTAGAGATCGTCGAGCTCTACACGAATCTATCATTGCATGTTAGATTTCGTCCGGATTTAAGGTAAAATCGACCATTTTTCTGACTTTTATTTCGGTTTTTGTTGAGCAAATTCGAGTTTGCTCATATTCCCTTCATTTGAAGCTGATTTGCTCTCGTTTAGGACTTGTTTTGCTTGGTAATCATCTATAGTCGAAGGATATAGCTTGGACGAAGGTTAGTAACTATTTTTCCCTCATATTTGTTCATGAATAGTAGCTAAAACCTGGAAAAAACGTTGATCATGAAGAACAGATTCGAAAGTCTTTAATTAGATTCGAATATGTTAATTTCGAATCTATTCCCCCCTTTAAACTCGAATGTACCTTCGAATCTGTGCCATTTTCGAATCTATCTGCCTTAGAAACCTATTTTGCTTCGAATCTATGTGAATGCTCGAATCTAAGTAGGTGATTTCGAGTCTATGTCCTTATTTCGAGTCTATGTAACCACTTTGAACCCTTAGGCTTCGAATCTAGCTAGTTAAACTCGAGTGTGTGTGTGTCTCGAGTTTGTGCTTCGAATCTGCTTCCTTGTCTCGAGTTTGTGAGAATTTCGAATCTAAGCAAGTAGATTCGAATGGATCTGGTTCGAATCTGTCCCTCTATATTCGTATTTGGTTTTGTTCCTAGCCAAAGATTAATTCCTAAATCAGATTAAGTCATTTAAACAACCTATTATAATTAAAAGTATAATATGATTATGATAAAACTCACAAGTCAAGATGCATATTTATTATATGCACAAATAAATTAACCGACTCTGTATGAACCTTTAGAATGTGTATGCATGTTACACCTTGCTAGAAATACGATTGGCCTTGTTTCAAGGCCACACATCTGTAATTAGATGGATCGTATTAATCTGATAAGAATAGGCTCACCTTGGGACGATAGGAACTACCTCAGATTCGACAGCCAGAATTGACAATAACCTAATTATATAACTAGGGTTATATGGATAGATCATGTTACAGACTTGACATTAATATGCCAGACTTGAAACTGAACTGCAGGAAACCGTCGATTTGACAGAGTAAACTGAACCGCTTAATTCGTTAAGCATTATCTGACTACGGACCACTGTGAGTGACAGATTTCATTAATTACTTGCATATATTTCGATACTTATTGGTTAATGTCATCGACTGTATGGAAACTTCCGATTGTTGCTGCATGTTTCTTTAATACTATATTGTATCATAGAAACGTACTTTTGACATTACTGAAGCTAGACACTTAAATTGCCTTGATTGCATGTTCACTTTTACATTTTATGTAAATACTTATCATGCTTACTGCTTACTTGACTGTTGATATACTTGCCGCTGCATACTGCATTATCCGACAGGACCGAATGTGAGATCTCCATTCACAGGAGGGAATTCTGCAGATTCCTTTCCTATTTGACTTGTTTCCGTACACTTCCCGTAGGGCTTCGGCCTTACACAGGGGAATACAAACTGGGTTGTCTCCCAACCTTTTTGCCGTCTCTGACGTAGTGACTTGCCGGCAGGAGCTGATAGTATGTGTGGTAACTAATGGAACTCTGTTAACTCACTAAGCAATGTTAGCTTACTCTGTCATGACAACTCTTTTTCAGGAAAAGCTGATAAGGGCAAGACCATAGCGGGTAGTCCGTCCCAGGCTAAGTGAATCAGGACATTTGATGAATAGCAGACTTTTGGACTTTTGATGACGCCTATTTTGAAAAGATGATGCGGTCTCGGGTAGCTTGTTCAGTCTTCCGCACTCTGATTGAAGATTTAGAAGCTAGTTTAGACCACCATTAATCTTTAATATATTGTTGTATTTAAGAATTCAGGCAGATGGACCTGTGGTATCAAACAATTAGTAATATTTATTACTTAATGAAATGAAATTTTATGACGTGTACTGTTTGTGGTAACTTGGATGTTACAAACTTCTCTTTCATTCTCTATCAAAAACAAGGTACAAAAAGCTCCACCATTCATGAACTAGTAAGCTTTAATGGAGTTTGAAGATGAATTTTGACTTTTAGATTGACTTTTGCATGACCACGTATACGAGATAATTCTAAGTGTTTTCATAGTATAGAATAGAGTATTAAGTGAAAGTATGAACACGATTAAGAAAAAAGGCATGCCAGTCAATTTCCGAAAAGTTGGTTGTTATTTTGTGCAATTTGCTTAAATTATTAAGATGTAAAAAAGTGGTTAAATTGACATGAATTAATTATGCATCCTTATGTTACATTTGATATGACAATTGCACAATTTATCAATTATGGTTCTTTGTTATGAAAATAGAACGAATTAAGAATTTTAAAATTATATATATACTTAAGTTGTCGTAATTGCAGATGTCTCGCCGAACTAGACAACGAGTGGGGGAAGGCGCCAGTTCCTCTACCCAACCGAGGGTAGAGTGGAACCCGGACTTCAATCTATCACAGCATCCGGCAAATATTCGACGACAATTGTTCATGACAAAGAAATTCTCCGGCAAGGTGTTGGTCGAAAAGAGAGTTAAGAAAGACGAGTTCGAGAATTATGGGGTAGTGCGATGCTTCGACCGGTTAGGATGGGAGGCAGTATTGGATCTAGGAGGGGAGCACATTTATCACGATGAGGTTGTGGAGTGGATGTCCACACTGAGACGCGAAGAAGGACGATTCAGAGGCGACTTCACATTAATAGGTCGCGTTAATGGGCATGAATTTCCAATGAACGCGCAAGCGTTACGAGAAGTCTTTGGGGTTGATATTGGTGTTGGAGAAGACGGGGCACGGAATTTCAACTATGAGTACAAAACAGACGCCCAACTAGCATTCACTGATAGAACTTGGGAGGGTGAATGGACCACACAGTTGGCAGAAATACTAATGATCGATTATAATGACGCGGCCGGATATACGGCGTACGCCAGGCGAGACCTTAGCCCCATGGCAAAGGTATTACACAAGATTGTTACCAACAACGTGCTGCCAAGAGATAGTGACCTGACAAAAATTCGGCACAAGGAGGTAACTATCCTTTACGCACTGATGACGGGAGAGCCGAGCCTTTCTTTTGCTTGGATTGTGATGAATGACCTGTGGTCGATGTACGACACGAGGGAGAGGAAAATAATCCCTCACGGCTGGATTTTATCAGAGTATCTGAGGGCTCAGGCAGCAATTTCCCCCATATCTGTTCCGAGGGGAGTCTCTGGCGCCGTTATTACAGCGGCGATGATACAAAGCATTACTCTGCGACAAACGGACCAAGGATTCGAGATCTTTGACTCAGACACAGGAAAGACACATCGAGAGCTATTCGGTATAGAAGAGGCAGAGGCTTACCATCAACATCAAGCTGAAAGATTACATGCAGCAGGGGGACCTAATGATATGTCCCAGGTCATTGCTCGGTTGGACGCGATGAACTTACGGTTGGGTACCTTTCAAGAGGACATGGTTGGAAGAATGGACGAGTTCCAGCATGAGTTGGAAACCCAGACTAGCCGAATCGACGAAATCTACACCGGTGTGCGCGCATCATCCTTTCAGAACGCCTATTACAACCAGCAGCACTGGGCGTACACCGATGCAGTGAGAGATCACATGAATTACAATGCTGGGTTACCACATCAACCATACGAGGAGTATCAGTTTTCGAAAGGCTGAACGTTGAGGATCGAACTCCTCAATACTTCCCAGCCTATGGTCGAGTCCCCACCACGACATGCGGAGAGAGCGTGGTGCACCCTGCAAACACGTACCCACCTGCACCTCTTATGCAAGAAGACCGAAACCCCTTCAGGGAATTCTTTGCTGATATTTTCGGACCGCCACCACCACCGCAGTAGTCAGGTTCTTCCGTTCCTCTCTTTAAGTAGGATGAATTACTGTTTTTCTGCTTTATTATTTTTTATGTTTTATGTTTGTTTTGCATGCATTACTTTGATTGAATAAATGTGTTTCTTTTTAAGAAGATTATATGACGAGCGGGCCGTAAAAGATCCGATCAATTAACCCGATAACTTTTTATTGTTGAGCTTGCAACTTAAATATGATGATGTTAGTTAGGACGGTTTCAAGCAAAAAGACGTAATTATATGAGTTTAAATATAACACAAAGAATCATAGATGTTTAAAATCAAGGAAGTGAACCGAGTTTGAATTAGGATACATTGTGTTGAAGCGAGTGATAATTAACAAGGATTCCAATAGCCGCTAATTATTCATGCAAGGGGGAGGAAGCGAACACGAATACAGCCTCAATTCGAGTGTGACCTAGTTGATTCAGGAGATTAAGTCTGAAGGGTACAATCATGCCTAGTCCCCTAAGGCCAACTGGTCTAGGAGTGGCTGACCCAAATCCTGCTACACGGATCAGCTAGAAAGTCATGTTAAACTTGAACGAAAGAACATGGACATTGCATGAAAAGAATAAAAAGAAAAGAAAAATTAGTAGCTCAAGTCATGCATCGAGGAAAAAGATGGTCCAGTGACCCACATGAATTCAATTCTGTAACCTTGAGCTAAAAGGATGATAGTGGTGAGGAATTTTTGAACAACTATCCGAGAAACATCACGATATATCTGAATTAAATTCTGTTCGTGTCTGCGAGTTTTATCATGTCTATGAAGGCTAGTGCTTGTTTAAATAAGTTAATTATGTCTTGTACGCTTGATAAACCCGATGTTTTAAAAGTCTGATTTTCGTTGCTTGCTCGGGACGATCAAGAATTAAGTTGGGGAAGTTTGATCGAGTTATAATTTATCATGTTTATTAAACCCAAAAGAGTTGTTTTTAGTACAAAAGTGTTATAGAATGTGCCGCTATTGAATAAATTCTGTGCTTGTGCAGGTAAACAAAATCCGGTTTAAAATGGCGTAAAAAGGACAAAAATTCAGAGCCAGGCGCAGAGAGGGGCGCAGCCCTGCGCCCAGACCACGTGCTCAACAGAAGAAATTAATTCACAAAAATACGGATTTTACAGACAGGCGCAGGCCTGCGCCTACGGCTGCGCCCAGCCCATTAAAATATTAGACGGCCGTTTTTAGGGTTTTTCCAGCTTTTCCTATAAATACAAAGTCATATCTTAGAAGAAACCATCGTTTTTTGGAGGAGAAGGCTAAGGAAAAGAACCCTGTTTGAGCGAACACACGTACGACGAGCACACGAGTCGAGCTACGAAGATGGATACACAACTCTTGAGCATTGCATCAACTATGTCCGTCTAATCTCATCAAAATCATTCTCGGAGGAAGCACATCGCTAAGTTTTATTTTATAAATGATTACTTTAAGTTTGCATGGTTTTTATTATTTATATCCTGATTGTAAACGAATGATTATTATTTTGTTGTTGCGTTTCGCAAGATAGTTCGTAGACATTTTATTATTCGTGCCAAGTTAATTGTTTAATTAAGACGAGTAATCAAACGTGTCACGCGCTATGCCCAAGATCACGAAACGACTTTAATAATAATTATAACAAAGATTATGTCTATGTAATCTTCATATCGTTTTTATAAATTAAATACAAAGCGAGGTGTGGAATCCGGGAATGGTTATCTTCGCACTTTATTCAATCAAACAATTTTCTTAAGTTTTCTTTTCACAAATCTCGCAAGTAATTAGTTTTATAAATCAAGCAATCACTTTTTACAACCAAATCAATCTTTCTAAATTAATTATTTTACAATGCTAGTCGCTTAAATACGTGTAATTAACCTCTCACTCTCTGTGGATACGATCCCTACTTACCCTAGCTTCTAAGGTATTTAGTGGTATTTTTGACGGGTTAACGACACTCGCATCAACACATCAATTCCATTTTATTAGAAGAAAAGAGAGAGAGAGAGAGAGAGAGAGAGAGAGAGAGAGAGAGAGAGAGACAGACACAAAGCATGCTAAGCTTGAAAAGATTATTGACTCTCGATGCCAATCTGCACAAAAAGTCAATCATTGTATCAGTCAACAGATCCCTGCTCAAATCCAAGCCTATCTTGGAGGGGATCTTGATACAGCAGCTTCAATAGTTGAGATAAATGATCTGGAAAAAGACTTATCCACTCTTGGTGAGCTTCCAAGTACTTTCATTTAGAGAGTAAATGGAAAGCTAGTCTCAACAAATAGGGTTGTGAGACCTCAAAATACTGACAACTTGTGTGAAAAAGTTCTAAAAACTGATGATGGAATGTGTTCTCCATCAAATCAGTCTGTTAAGTGCTCAGCTGGGTCACACAAGCAAAAGAAGGGAAAACAAGTTCAAACTGCAGCTTTGGACACTAAACCTATCAACAAGACAGGTTCTGGATCTAAACCTGATGGTACGAAACCTGTTAATCCTTTTGATGCTGATCATTTTGAGAAAAGGTTTTCAAAAGATAAGTAGTCTGCTTTCAACAGGGGTAAGTCTCATGTTGAAAGTAAATCTGCTGTGATTTCAAATAAGTTTTTAAATCATAGTGGAAAACTGGTTATAAATGAAGGTAAGTGTTTCAAAACCAGAAGTAGTAATTATGTTGATAGGCAACATCCATCACATCTCAGTAAGGGCAAAGGCTAAGCCATTGCTCAACCTGAGAAAGTTGGGAATAAGTTTCCCAAACCTGTGGAAGGACAAAGGCCGATCAAACTTTCTATATTTGATATCTGCCCTCCTAAAAAGAGGAAAGAGGACATAGGTAAAGCTGTTGCTGTTGTGCCTTCCACTCAAACTGTTGATTCTTCTAAAAATAGTAATAAGTTTGCTAAACCTGCTGAGAAGTTCAACAAAAATGTTCCAGAATGTGTTTCTTGAAGTACTTCTTCCAAAAAGTCCAAAAAGAGAAAATGCTACAAATGTGGGAAGAAGACACATATGGCCAAAGACTGTCCTGAAACTAAGGACATGAGGCCTGCTGATACCACTAGTTCCAACATTGCAAAAACCAGCAGTGTTGGAAGTAACATGATCAATGAGGATAGTATCCAAGCTGATACAATCCAGATAGGAAATACTAGTGTTGATCTTACTGGTCCATCAACAAATGTTGATGAAGAAGGACAACTTATACTTATGATGAGTTCCCCTAATATTAACTAATATTTTCCCATGACACTTTGCATGTTAGACAACCATCCCAGGTTTGGTACTTGGACAACGGCTGCTCAGGCCACATGATAGGTTACATGGACATGCTGAGTGATCTCAGGCTTGAAAAAGGGCCAAAAGTCACCTTTGGTGATAATGTTCAGGGATCCACAGAGAGATATGGAACCATTTAAGTTGGAGCTTCCATATTCAAAAGAGTAGCCTATGTCTCTGGGCTAAAACACAATCTTGTAAGCATCAGTCAACTGTGTGATGCTGGCTACAAGGTTAACTTTGATGAGCACTTAGGGTACATACTGGATTCCCAAGGCAAAGTTGTGCTGTGTGCACAAATAAAGAGAGGTTTATATGTTGTGGACATGAAATTTGTTGATCTTACAACTGAAACCTGCTTTATCTCAAGGAGTAATGCAGGCCTAACTTGGTTATGGTACAAAATGCTATCAGACCTGAACTTCAAAAATATCAACAAACTCTGTAAGAAAGAGTTGGTAACATGTTTGCTTTCTATAACCTTTGTTAAGGATAAACTCTGCACAGCTTGTGAGAAAGGCAAGCAGAGAAAAACATCTTTTAAATCCAAGCATAATTTTTCTATTGATACACCTCTCTTCTTAATCCACATGGACGTATTTGGAACTGTCAATGTCCCAACTCTAGGAGGTTGAAGATATACTCTAGTAATGGTTGATGAGTTCTCCAGGTTTTCATGGGTGATCTTTCTGAATACTAAAGGAGAGGCTGCTAGAGAAATTATTGGATTTATCAAAAAGATGGAGGTGCTGAACTCTGCTGAAGTTAAGCATCTTAGAAGTGATCATGGTACTGAATTCAGAAACAGTACTCTTGAGGACTTCTGTGAGGAAAGAGGGATCTCACAATACTTTTCAGCTTTAAGAACTCCACAACAAAATGGAGTTGCTAAAAGGAGGAACAGAACTCTCATTGAAGCTGCTAGAACCATGTTATGGGCATCGGGTTTACCTTCATCATTTTGGGCTGAAGCTGTCAAAACTGCATGTTTCACTCAAAACAGATCCTTAGTGGTGAAAAGGTTCAACAAGACTCCCAATGAGTTATTCAAAGGGAGTAGGCCAAACATTAGTTATTTCCATGTGTTTGGATGCCCCTGCTTCATTCTGAGTCAGAGAGATCAACTAGCTAAATTTGAACCCAAAGCTGATGAAGGTGTGTTTGTTGGATATTCTGCTATCTCTAAAGCCTACAGAGTATACAACTACAAAAGAAAGGTGATAGATGAAAATATCAATGTCACCTTTGAGGAGTCTAGGAGTGCCCCCACCAAAGTTGTTCCTGAATCAGTTTCAAGAGAGTTCAGCTTTGATGATCTCATGGATTCCATCAATGAAGAAAAGGACTCAAAAGCTTCCACTTTACCCAGAGTGGAACATGTTAATCACAATGGACATGATGATGACTATGTTGATACACCATGTGTGAATAAATGTACTGACCAATCAATGCTGATTTCCCTGGATCCTCTGATGATGTGTTCAACAATTGAGATTCATGTTCAACAGGTGAAGAGGCTCAAGACAACATGGTGTCTGAAAATCTTGAAAGCTGTTCAACAAGACCTGATGAAGATGAAAATGATATAGGAGAATCTTCAATGGAAAATGATCTTAAGTGGATCAGGTGTCACCCCAATGATCAAATAATTGGTGACATCAACAAAGGGGTACAAACAAGATGGGACAGCTTAGGAAACCGTTGTATGTTTTCTAGCTTTGTGTCCCTGATGTAGCCAAAGAAAGTGGATGATGCTTTAAAAGATGCCAATTGGATCAAAGGTTAAACAAACCTCAAATGGAATTTTTATTAATCAAAGAAAGTATACTTTAGATCTTTTGAAAAAGTTAAAATTTGATCAAAGTTCTCCCATCAAAACCCCAATGGCAACCAATGTAAAATTGGATGCTGATGCCAGTGGCAAATCTATTTCTGTAACAGCTTACAGAGGCATGATTGGGAGCTTGCTTTATTTAACTACTAGTAGACCAGATATCATGTTTGCCACCTGTTTATGTGCTAGGTTTCAAGCTGATCCTAAGGAATCACATCTAGCTGCTGTCAAAAGAATCTTCAGATACCTAAAGGGCACACCAGGTTTGGGTCTTTGGTATCCCAAAGACTCCAACCTTGAACTAATTGGCTATTCATATTCAGATTTTGCAGGATGCAGGCTAGACAGAAAAAGCATAAGAGGTGGATGTCAACTCCTTGGTGGAAAGTTAATCAATTGGTGTAGCAAGAAGTAGAACTCAGTCTCTACTTCTACTGCTGAAGCTGAGTACATTGCTGCTGGAAGCTGCTGTGGGCAGATTATATGGATGCAGCATCAGCTTCAGGATTATGGACTTGTATATAGGAAAACTCCTATTCTGTGTGATAATACAAGTGCCATAGCTATTTCTAACAATCCAGTCTTTCATACCAGAACAAAGCATATAGAAGTCAGACATCACTTTATCAGAGTTCACATCCAGAAAGGTAATGTGGAGGAAAGTTTTATTTCCATAGATGAACAGCTTGCAGACATTTCCACCAAACCTCTTGATGAAAACAAGGTTAATTACCTTGTAAGCAAGATGGGCATGTTAAATAAAAGTGACTAAGTGTCATTGATGCTCTAAAAGATCACATGTTCAAACTCCTCAGATTTCTCATAATAGCTTGGACAGAACAGACTCTGCTTCTTCTGTACTTAGCCAATTTCTGAAAACTTGGACAACTTGGACGTATAACAGGCTTGACAGAATATGTTTTAATCTCAAACCTGTTCTGTTGTACAAACCCGTAACGTTCTCACTCTCTCAACCTGTCATGCAAGACATTGTCTTGTAACCTGATAAGCTATTGAACAGAAGCCTGTTCTCATCTACTGCACAGGTTGAATGAACAGCTTGGGGATGATCAGTTTATGATGAAACTTGCTCATCACAGGTCTGAACAACAGCTTGGAACATCAGTTTTAATTACCTTTCTTCATGTTTACGTTTCTTAAATTATGTATTTATTTAACTTAATTACCTGCGGATAATGTTTGTTAACGTGTGTTAGTAGTTAAAAAGGGTCAAGTGGTCTGACAACCGTTCTGACATGGCAAACCGTCTGTTTTCCGTTAAAGAACATTTCAAATCAACTGCCCAATCCTTTCTCTCTCCTATTTACTCACATTCAAATCCTATAAATACCTCTTTCACTGTTTCATCATCTTCTTCTTCTCTATTGCTTCCATAACTACCTGCAAAACCCTAAATCGACTAAGTGTCAAGCAATCCTTCATCTTACTACTTTCCAAATGGCTCACCAAAACAACCACCTGTTACCAATATTTGTTGGTGACGATGTTCAAAAACATTCTTCTGTCACCACAATGCTCACTCTCAGACCCACCAACTACATAGCCAACCTAACCATTCCCAAAAACTATGTGGGAAAAGGGTAAGAAAAAATGCTGGAGTTTCTGCAATTTCATCACCTGCACTATGCGATGACTGCCTCTCATAGTGTTCTGTATCAGGAGATGGTTGATGAGTTTTGGTAAACCTGTGCTTATGATCCATCAACCAAAACCATCAGGGGAACCATTCTCAATGGGTCTCAAATCATTGAGATAACCACTGCTCTTCTTAGGGAAGTTCTTCATCTTCTTGTTGCTGAAACCTATGATAAACCACAGCCTGAGGATGATCAGATGGGCAACCTACTACGCTTCTATGGTGTAGCAGAACCCAAAGTTGGAGCTACATTGTTCAGGAGGGATTTATTGCAAGGTCACCTACCTACGGATCCAATCTTGACGTGACACCGTCCAACGAGTTCGGAATCCTCGTTAGTGGCTTAACGGACTGATCACACACACGAACCACGGAGACCAACACGATGATAGACGCAACAACGGATGTCCCGACACGTGAATCTCTCCAAGAACACTCTGCTAATCGCACACAAGTTCGAAAGCGCCTCACACACGAATTTCTGCACAGATCTTTAATCAAAACTGATTAACCCTTAATCATAACCATTAATCTCGAACTTAGGCCTGGACAAGTTCGAGAAGGACCAAGCCCATGAATTTGTCCACCATAAGTTCGAACCATGGCTTTGAACTTATTCTAGAACTTGTCTTTGAACTTGTTCTAGAACTTTTGTTTGAACTTATCTTTGAACTTACGTTTGAACTTAACTTTGAACTTTAGTAAAACATATATACAATCAATATCAAACATATATCAAACATATGTATTAATGTGCAATTACAAACACTTGGACTATTACAAAATATCATCTATACTTAGACTACTATCGTCACACAGGATGTACTAACATTGATCACCCACTTACAGTTTCCTCTTTGCCTCAGTGGTGATGTCCATTGGCTGCAAAGTTTGTTCCTTTGACCAGCTTAGCAGGGATGAAATTCCCAAAGTCCTACAGTTTGTGGATGAGACTACACTGAACATGGCCAGATGGATTTTCGTGAATATGAGGAACTTCATGCAGCAAGAATATCGCCCTGCTGCTGTAAGATACCAAAGGTTTCTAAGCCTCATCTTCTAATATCACATCCTTGCTTTAAAACATGCTTGCTTATCCCAGGAATAATAATAAATGCATAAAGCTATATAAAACATTATAAGTCTTGCACTACACGTGCTACAAGGTTACAGTATTAAGTTGCTAAAAACATCACTATTAAAATAAAAGCAGCTACCCAGAACCCAAGGCATCATAAAGCTATACCACAAGCTGAAAGTGAGCTAAGTCTTCTGGGATGATCAGATAAAAGACCTAAGCAGAAGGTCCAGCTTGTTCTTTACCTTTTCCTGTAAAAATTGTAAGTAGCAACTGTAAGCTAAAGCTTAGTGAGTAAACAAATATTCATGAATGCATGTAAAATATGAGGCGAAAGTGCCTATAAAGGCTGTTATGCTTGCTAGCTTGCTTGCTTGCTTAATACCCAGAAAGAATGCAGCACAATTGAGACATTTCACGCAGAACGGAGATGCCACCACTAGGGGTTTACCGCTGACAGATGATCAATCTGTGATGCGGGGCTAGCTACCCGCATAATGCTCAAGGGATAGTGGTGAACATCAGAATTGCTTGCTCGCTAAATATAATGCTTATGAGATGCACAAAGAAACGCTAACACAAAGTTTGCTGTATAGTATGCAGAACAATAAACAGATAGCAGATAAATATGCATATTAATAGATCAAATGTAAGATCCGGCTAAGCTGGGCATCACCTGTACCACAGTGTTCGCCTTCACTCACAAAAGTCTATTGAATTCCAAAGAAATCATATAGAAGCAATTTATGTCTCAATTTCATATAAAACATGTAAACAAGAATAACTGTTACTCACAGTACTGAAAATGCTTTGAAATGCTCGGAAATACTTGCTCGGCTTATTTACGCTTTAAATTGCTTTATAATGCTTGCACTTGCTTATCTAGGCTCAATATAGACTGGCACTGGCTTTGACTCGCAGCTGGGCTAAACAGCTTATGTATAATATCTGAAGTTTAATATTACAGAACATGTGCTAAATTAATATTTCTAGCTCAATATTCCAATATCTATAAGCCAAAACTTCTAGCTAAATATTTTGCTATTTATTTTGCTAATTTATGCGTTGTTCGTAAATTTTATCAATTAAATTCGAAATTTAGGGGCTAGATTCGAATCTGAGCATCAGACTCGAAGCCAGATTCGAATCTGAGCATCAGATTCGAAGACAGATTCGAACCAGGGGTTAGGTTCGAAGACAGATTCGAATTATGGGGGTTAGATTCGAACCTCATTCGAATCTGAGGATAGATTCGTGACCCATATCTCGAATCTAGCTCTACTCGAGTCTGTTCTTGGTATTTCGAGTCTGTTCTATGCATACTCGAGTTTGTTCATAAGTTAAAGCTTTAAACATGTATTTTCAAGCCTCAAATCCACAAATAAGCTAAGTAATAAGCCTCGGTTTAGTTATATTATACTTAATCTATCATATTCTAGTAAAACCTATGCGAAATTAGCTTTAAATCACCTGTAAATGATAGACTCGAATCTCATATCTTCAAAACCGAAAATGCAGAAAACGAAAAGATCGATTTTTACCTCAAAACCGTATGAAATCACGCATGCAATAGGAGATTCGCGTAGTACTCTTCGAGATCTTTCCGTTAACGTATAGAACACGAGATTTGGCCGGTCGGTTTGGGAGAAAAGCTAGAGAGATGTTCGATTCTAGAGAGAGGAGCTCTGGAGTTGCTAGAATAGTTTTGCAAAAGTGAGAAAATGAAGCACCCAACTCCTATTTATACTAAAACTCGAAATTACATCATTTTACGCAAATTGCTCAAAAATACTTAAAATAAAATGCAAATAAAAGCAAGGTGTTATAGTATGAGCCCACCACGCTTGCACTTCGTCCTCGAAGTACCTAAGGCTCAAACAGATGTGGATATCGAACTCTCATGTCTTGCTCAGATTCCCAGGTCTGAGAAGTTCCGCGAGAAGTCCTCCATTGCACCAACACCATTGCTACCTCTCGATTCCTCAACTTCTTCATCTTTGTTTCTAGAATAACTTCAGGCTCGTCACATTGCAGTTTCACGTTGATCTTGTAGCTCAGATGATCGGCCCACTTTTCTCTGTCATCTTCTTTGCACTTCCTTAGTTGCGAAACGTGAAACACGGGGTGTATGTTGGACAGTTCGCTCGGCAAGTCCAACAGATAAGATTGAGTTCCAACACGCTCGGTGATCTTGAAAGGACCAACGAATCGTGGTGCTAACTTGCCACGCTTGCCGAATCTGAACACACCTTTTATCGGCGAGACTTTTAATACAACATAGTCGTCCTTCTGGAATTCTAAAGGTTTATGGCGTCGGTCGTGATACGATTTCTGTCGAGATTGAGCAGTTTCTAAGCGTTGGCGAATAATTCTGATCTTTTCATTAGTCTGCTGAAGTAGCTCGGGACCGGCGATTGGTGCTTCACCGGCTTCATGCCAACACGTAGGAGTTCGGCACTTGCGTCCGTATAAGGCTTCGAAAGGTGCGGCTTTGATGGATGAGTGGTAACTATCGTTATAAGAAAATTCTGCTAGCGGCAAGTGGTCATCCCAACTACCACTAAACTCAAGAACACATGCCCGCAGCATGTCTTCGAGTGTAAGAATTGTGCGCTCGCTTTGGCCATCAGGCTGTGGATGATACGCCGTACTCATTCTGATCTTGGAGCCTAAACCATCTTGCAGTGCACTCTAGAACCTTGAAGTGAACCGGCTGTCGCGATCGGAAACAATGGATAGAGGCACACCATGTCGAGTAACAATCTCGTCTATATAAATCTTAGCCAGCTTCTCTAGTGAGTAATTCTCGCGAATCGGAATGAAGTGCGCAACTTTGGTTAAACGATCCACTATCACCCATATTGCGTCGTGCTGTCTTCGCGTAGTCGGAAGCTTCGTCACAAAGTCCATCGTTATGTGATCGAACTTCCACTCGGGAATCGGTAGAGGCTGTAGACTGCCATAAGGCTGATGATGCTCCGCTTTGACCAATCGGCAAGTAACACAATTATCGACATATTGGCCTACGTCTCTTTTCATACCGGGCCACCAATACTCGGCTTTTAGATCGTTGTACATCTTGGTGCTGCCAGGATGTACTGAGAAGTTAGAATAGTGGGCTTCCGAAAGAATTTTCTGTCGAACATCACCAAATTTGGGAACCCAGACACGATTTTTGAAAAGCTTTAAGCCACGAGGGCTATCGGTTAAGAACTGAAGTTGCCCTTTCATGTCCTCAGAGTTGAGGTTTTCCCCTTTTAGGGCTTCGGCTTGAGCAACGAGAATTTCATCGATCAAAGTTGATGAAAACGAAGTATGAGTCAAGGTATAGAGACATTTAGCAGAGTAGGATTTACGACTCAATGCGTCGGCCACCACATTCGCTTTGCCTGGGTGATACAGAATATCACAGTCATAGTCTTTGATGAGTTCCATGGAGCGTCGCTGGCGCATGTTGAGCTCCTTCTGGCTGAAAATATACTTAAGGCTCTTGTGATCCGTATACAGTTGACATTTGGTGCCGTAGAGGTAATGACGCCATGTTTTCAATGCAAAAGTCACAGCAGCAAGTTCAAGGTCATGAGTCGGATGACTCTTTTCATGATCCTTAAGCTGGCGAGAAGCATATGCTATGACTCTGCCTCTTTGCATCAAAACACACCCAAGCCCTTGATATGAAGCATCGCTGAAGACTACAAAGTCTTCATTACCTTCGGGTAAGGCCAGAATAGGCGCTTCGGTGAGTTTCTGTTTTAAAGTTCGAAATGCATTCTCTTGAGCTTCTTCCCAAATAAAGGGAACATTCTTGCGAGTAAGAGATGTAAGAGGCATGGCTAGTTTTGAGAAGTCCTTAATGAATCGACGGTAGTAACCCGCCAATCCCAAGAAACTTCGGATCTCGGTAGCTGATTTGGGAGCTTCCCAATTTTGAATGGCTTCTATCTTAGAAGGATCCACAGAGATTCCTTCACCAGATATCACATGACCAAGGAATTGTATCTGTCGCAACCAAAATTCGCATTTAGAGAACTTGGCGTAAAGTCGCTCCTTGCGCAGCAACTCTAGCAGCTCTCTAAGATGCACAGCATGCTCAGCTTCAGTTTTTGAGTAGATGAGAATATCGTCTATAAAGACGATAACAGACTTATCGAGCATTGGTCTACAAACGCGGTTCATTAGATCCATGAACGCCACAGGAGCGTTTGTAAGGCCAAAGGGCATAACAAGAAACTCGTAATGCCCATATCTGGTACGGAAAGCCGTTTTAGGGACGTCTCCTTCATGAACTTTGAGCTGATGATACCCTGATCTAAGATCGATCTTTGAGAAGTAGCTGGCTCCCTGAAGCTGGTCGAAAAGATCGTCTATTCTGGGCAACGGATATTTGTTCTTTATTGTTACCTTGTTCAACTCCCTATAATCAATGCACATCCGGAGAGTCCCATCTTTCTTCTTAACGAATAAAACAGGAGCTCCCCAGGGAGATGAACTTGGTCGTATGAGTCCCTTATCTAGCAATTCTTGTAATTGCTTCATCATTTCTTGCATCTCTGCAGGTGCAAGTCTATAAGGGGCTCGAGCAATCGGTGCCGCGCCGGGCACTAAATCAATTCTGAACTCCACCTGACGGTCTGGTGGGAGTCCAGAGATGTCCTCGGGAAAGACATCGGGAAACTCGGAGGCTATCGGAACCTCGGCTAATGCTTTCTTTTCAGACTTAGCATCTATCGCATATGCTAAGTATGACACACAACCCTTAGCTATATGTTTCCTAGCTTTGACTACAGAAATTAAGCATATTTCACCTGTCTTTCTGTCACCGTAGATGCAAATATTGCGGCCATCCGGAGTAGTGAGCTTTATCAACTTCTTCTTGCAGACAATGCTGGCGTCATGATGATCAAGCCAATCCATACCCACGATGACGTCGAATTCATGAAAGTCCATCGGGATAAGGTCCAGTTGGAATGTGCAGTTGTCGAGCAAAATGATGCAGTCACGGTAAATTTTATCGGTAGACACACTTACATTACTAGCCGTTTCAATATCAAAGATAACAGGTAGAGTAGACGGTGCAATTCCAAGTTTAGATGCAAATGAATTTGATATGAAGGAACGGTTGGCTCCTGAATCAAAAATAACTCTAGCAGGTACGGAGTTAACGAGAAACATACCAGATACCACATCTGGTATTTCCTTTGCTTGCTCAGCCGTGATTTGGAATGCGCGATTCTGACTCCGAGCTGGCTCGTTACGGCGACTAGAACCTCCTCGCGATGTGCTATGCCGGGCCGGTTGATTTTGTCTTTGCTGTTGATGTTGATGTTGTTGCTGAGGTCGGTATTGCTGTTGCTGCAATCGCGGATGATGCTCTGCACTCGGGTAAATCATGCTGAACGGATGTGTACATGCATGCTCATTATGTCCAGGGCGTAAACAGTTGTTGCAAACTTTAACTTTGTTAGGACATTCCTCACTGCTATGTCCTATTTCATTGCACACGTAGCACCTCACATCATTGGGGTTACAACGCCCAATGTGTGACTTCTGGCAGCGGCGACACTGCCTTGGCTCAGAATGTACCGCATAAGATCGAGTTTGCTGTGCCGGAGGCGAGCTGAACTGTCGGTACTGAGACTGCTGTGGCTGAGAATATCTGGATGAAGATCCAGAATAGCTTCCGGTGCGCGTTTTCTTTGGCGGTGATGGACATGTCGGGTTAATAGATGAAGTAGGAACTCCTCCAGCTCGAATAAAATCCTGCTCGAGAATTCGAGCAGCTTCAACACAGTCAGCATAGTTGGTATATCCCCGGTGCTTCAAGAACTTCTGATATTCAGGATGCAGACCCATCAGAAAACGGTCAATCTTTCGCTCTTCAGTAGCGACTTGATAGTCAGACAGCAAGCTTAATCGGGTAAATTCTATCTCATACTCAGTCACCGATTTGGTTCCCTGAGTAAGAGACATCAGTTTCTCTTCCAAACGCTTCTTTTCATCAGCTGGGCAGTACTGACGAAAGAAAATAACTTTGAATTCATCCCAAGATAGGGACTTAATCCAGTTGGCTCCGTGCATGTTTTCCTGAGATCTCCACCACATAACAGCGCTACCCTCGAACAGTGTAGTAGCAAAGCTGACCTTGGATGCTTCAGCACAGTCGCTAATGAGAAATATTCGCTCAATGCCAGTGATCCACTCGAGCGCTTCAATCGAGTTTGCAGCACCCTTGAAGGGTTGAGTTCCGCAAGCTTTGAAGTAACGAAAATTGCAGCCCTTCGGAGGGACTACAGGGGCTTCCTCCTCGTCGGTGTCATCATTTCGGCGTCCAGTGTCTTCATGCTGCTTCTTCTGGCGTTCTTCCCTTCGCCTAGTTTCGGCTTCATCACGGGCACGAAACTGGTCTTGCAAAAATTTAGCTTGACGCTCTTTGTTTTCATTGAGCATCGTTTGCATTATTTGCATGATCTGTTCAGGAGTGAATCCACCTCCAGCTCCTTCACAAGATCCAGACATGTTCTGAAATTATATAAATAATACTTGCATAAGAATAGGTATAATTCCTATTCTACCCCATTTCCCAATTCCTAAAGCAAAGTCAAAGCCTATCTCAGGTCAAGTTAAAGCCTAGATATTCGAAGCTAATATCTTTGCTTGAAAGTTTGAGTCCAAGTGTTATTGCTAACACTTGAATCCCTTAAACCAATGCTCCGATACCATCCTATCACATCCTTGCTTTAAAACATGCTTGCTTATCCCAGGAATAATAATAAATGCATAAAGCTAAATAAAACATTATAAGTCTTGCACTACACGTGCTACAAGGTTACAGTATTAAGTTGCTAAAAACATCACTATTAAAATAAAAGCAGCTACCCAGAACCCAAGGCATCATAAAGCTATACCACAAGCTGAAAGTGAGCTAAGTCTTCTGGGATGATCAGATAAAAGACCTAAGCAGAAGGTCCAGCTTGTTCTTTACCTTTTCCAGTAAAAATTGTAAGTAGCAACTGTAAGCTAAAGCTTACTGAGTAAACAGATATTCATGAATGCATGTAAAATATGAGGCGAAAGTGCCTATAAAGGCTGTTATGCTTGCTTGCTTGCTTGCTTGTTTGCTTAATACCCAGAAAGAATGTTGCACAATTGAGACATTTCACGCAGAACGGAGATGCCACCACTAGGGGTTTACCGCTGACAGATGATCAATCTGTGATGCGGGGCTAGCTACCCGCATAATGCTCAAGGGATAGTGGTGAACATCAGAATTGCTTGCTCGCTAAATATAATGCTTATGAGATGCACAAAGAAACGCTAACACAAAGTTTGCTGTATAGTATGCAGAACAATAAACAGATAGCAGATAAATATGCATATTAATAGATCAAATGTAAGATCCGGCTAAGCTGGGCATCACCTGTACCACAGTGTTCGCCTTCACTCACAAAAGTCTATTGAATTCCAAAGAAATCATATAGAAGCAATTTATGTCTCAATTTCATATAAAACATGTAAACAAGAATAACTGTTACTCACCGTACTGAAAATGCTTTGAAATGCTCGGATATACTTGCTCGGGCTTATTTACGCTTTAAATTGCTTTATAATGCTTGCACTTGCTTATCTAGGCTCAATATAGACTGGCACTGGCTTTGACTCGCAGCTGGGCTAAACAGCTTATGTATAATATCTGAAGTTTAATATTACAGAACATGTGCTAAATTAATATTGCTAGCTCAATATTCCAATATCTATAAGCCAAAACTTCTAGCTATATATTTTGCTATTTATTTTGCTAATTTATGCGTTGTTCGTAAATTTTGTCAATTAAATTCGAAATTTAGGGGCTAGATTCGAATCTGAGCATCAGACTCGAAGCCAGATTCGAATCTGAGCATCAGATTCGAACCAGGGGTTAGGTTCGAAGACAGATTCGAATTATGGGGGTTAGATTCGAACCTCATTCGAATCTGAGGATAGATTCGAAACCCATATCTCGAATCTAGCTCTACTCGAGTCTGTTCTTGGTATTTCGAGTCTGTTCTATGCATACTCGAGTTTGTTCATAAGTTACAGCTTTAAACATGTATTTTCAAGCCTCAAATCCACAAATAAGCTAAGTAATAAGCCTCGGTTTAGTTATATTATACTTAATCTATCATATTCTAGTAAAACCTATGCGAAATTAGCTTTAAATCACCTGTAAATGATAGACTCGAATCTCATATCTTCAAAACCGAAAATGCAGAAAACGAAAAGATCGATTTTTACCTCAAAACCGTATGAAATCACGCATGCAATAGGAGATTCGCGTAGTACTCTTCGAGATCTTTCCGTTAACGTATAGAACACGAGATTTGGCCGGTCGGTTTGGGAGAAAAGCTAGAGAGATGTTCGATTCTAGAGAGAGGAGCTATGGAGTTGCTAGAATAGTTTTGCAAAAGTGAGAAAATGAAGCACTCAACTCCTATTTATACTAAAACTCGAAATTACATCATTTTACGCAAATTGCTCAAAAATACTTAAAATAAAATGCAAATAAAAGCAAGGTGTTATATCTAACATGTTTATGGTGAGCATCTCTACAACTCTCAACCCTTGTTAACTACTGTCGCATTCCCTGTCAATTGAAATAGAGTCTTTTACACTCAAGTCATCAACAATGAGCCTCCTCTATCTACACCAATGAGGAGGTTACTTGGTTTGGTGGAAAGACACTCTACTATGAGGGTGGATCCAGTGGCTGCTCCTAAGAGAAAATCCAAACCCAGGCCCAAGCTGGTAAAAAGGGGTCTGGAATCGACTGAAGCTGGGCATGTCTGCAAGAAGGCTAAAACAGTAAAGTCTAAGTCTGTCCCATCAGCATCAGTGGCTGAGAAGGAGCAGACTTCTCACCCTGGTTCATTTGTTGAACCTGAAGCCTTTATGGCCGATGTCTCTGTGGCACCTGAGACCATGGAACAGGTTGACCCTCTTGTTCCTGACCTAGTCTCACCACCAGTCCAAACACAAATTCCTGCCACTTCTCCTCAATCCCCCACCATGTCTCAATACTCAAGGTGAAAATCTATTGCTAGGAAGAAACCATCATCCCATACTAGCCCCTCTGACCCCTCCCAACATGAGTCAGTTGATAAAGAAGCAACCCCTGCTGCTTCTCCTATATTGGGAGAAAGTTCAGCACATTTGGAGCAGGCTTCACTCCAATAAGAGTCAACCCAGAGTCAGCCTAAACCCTCTGGTTCCTCCCAACAGGAACCAGTTGTACAAAAAGAGACTACCACATCCACTATCCCAGCCTCCCAACAGGTTAAGGATATTGAAAGACAGGAGTCCACTCCACTCCATACTGAGTCCACACAGTCTCCACTTCATACTCCTCTTACACCATCTAAGTCTGCATGAGGTGCCAAAGCTGCTGCAACAGACCATCCAACAGATCAGCCTAAAACTTATGCTCCGGGTGATACTGCTGCGGTACAGTCAACAGGTGATACAGTTGTTGTACAGTCAACAGCTGTTGAAGGACCCTCATCCCAAGCTTGTGAACCTGAGGGAATAGACCATCCATCTGGTGAGGCTGCTCCCCAAGTGCACATTCCATCATCAGGTTTCACCACTAATGATGTTGAAATGCACATCCCTTCTCCCCATGAAGAGGTGCCTGAAAAACAAGGTGCTACTGAGGGAACCACCCAAGTCTTAATGAAGGTGCTACAACACAAGCAGCATCTAAAATGCCACCATCTCCTATCAATTTACCTCATGATGCAGATATAGCCACTGCTGAAGGCCCCATTGACCCTTCCAAGCTGGGCCATCTGACATATGCACATGCTATGGAATTACTCTCCAAAGTCACCTTGCCTTCCCCCACTAATCCACAAACCCCTACATCTTCCCCATCACCATCACATTCACATTCTTCACCATCTACCTAATCCAAACAATCCACACATACTCCTCCATCCCCCAAAGATCTTCCTTTGAAGGATCAACTATTTTTGCTGACCAACAAAGTTGGTTCTTTGGAAACCTCAGTGACTTCCCTACCTTCTCTTATCTCAGACTCTGCGTCTGCTCAGCTTAAGGGGTTCCTTGATTCGTTCAGGACTTCCTTTCCAATCCCTGCTCCCCAAGCTGATCAATCCTCTCAGCTTCTTGCACTCACTTTACAGCTTCAAACACTCTCCCCTACCCTCTCAACAATTCTTTCTACCCAATAGGAATCTGTGTCCTCCCTAGCAGCTGTTTCCCAACAAATGTCAGCTCTCCTTGACACCTGCACCAACACTCTCCCTTCCACTTTGGCCAGCCTGAACACCTTAGTGGTCTTTCTGTCCAATTCTGTGTCATCAAACCTTGATGATATGCAAGATTCTCTTGAACTAAATCTTGCACAGCTTCAAAGTTTACTGTTCACAGCTTCTGACAGGGAAGCTATTGCTCAGATGTCATCTCTTGCTACTTCCTACTCTGCCTCTCTTCAAACCTATGTTACCCAACTTGCAGAGGTTAAGGATAACTTGGCTTTCTTAGTGCATGGCCTCGTTGGTTCTAAAGCTGCTGCCAAAACTGCTGCCAAGCCTGCTGGATCCGTTCCTACAGGCAGACCCATTGTTGAAGGCTCTGTGCCATCTCCTTCAAAGGGGGAGAAATCATCATCTCCCTCTAAGGCGAAATCAGCATCAGTGGGACAAGCAGCAGGTCTTTCCCAAACAGGTCCTACTGCAGATGTCTCCAAAACAACTGAAGTCACTCAGCCTACTCAGGCTGGATATCCAAACCCTGCACCATCTAAGGGGGAGGAATCCTTTCCTGGGGACAGGCCTATCAGAAGGAGACATCTGATATTGGAGCAAACTGAAGAAGAAGAGGAAGAGCAAACTTAAGCTGTCACAACCACGACAGCTAAAGGGAAAAGGAAAGCCTTAGTGGACCCTGACTATCTCAAAGCTGCTCAACTAAAATTTGATTAGGCTCAGGCCAAAGAAATGGGTCTTCCTATGGAGACTTATTATGAATTCAAAGAAGAGCAGCTTCGATCCATTGAAAGGCTAAAGAGAGAAGAAGCCTCTGCTAAAGTTGTAAAGGCCTTCGCATACAAGGAGTCAAGAAAAGATAAAATGCCTTCCTTGGATGTTCAAAGGAAACTGCTAGAGGCTTCCAATGAGTCAGTGGCTGAGAAAGAATGAGAGAAAGAAAACGGTGCTCAGGTCTCTATGATCAAATTAAAGTCAGCATCCTCCTCAGCAAGAGCCCAAACACACTTTGACAACTTGGCAAGGAAGAAATTCTTTGATGTTGCCAACAGAAGGCTTGCCAAGGAAACAATTGTCAAACCTGTTCGCATTTCAAAGAAAGGCAAACAGTGGAAATTCCAGATAACCAGGGTAGGTGTTGAAGGTCCAGAACTAGAAGCATTTGAACACACTGATGTTGCTCAAAAGGGGTACAGAGAATGGGTGGAATTGGCAGTTGCCCTAAGTCAGTCTAAGTTTGAAACTGCTAAGACTATCAGGGCATATGTCAAAACATTAATGGAAAGAGTTAAGAATCTTGGCTAGATCTCAGAACAACAAATCAAGGGTACCTCAGTGGTTGAACCCAAGATAAAGGCCATGAGAAAGAGGAAGGATACTGAGCTGGAAGAACTTTTGATTACGCTTGATCAAGGTATACTAACTGTTGAGATCAAGGGAGTGAATCACAGCCTTCCCAGAGGAGTAGAACCTGAGAAAGACAAGCTTAAAGAGGAACCTGAGTTTGGGGCATTTTTTGTAGATCCCCTAACAAAGAAAACATGTTTCTAGAGAGCATCTGATTTGCATAAGGTTGGTCGTATGCAGCTCATAGCTTTTAGACTTACCAACTCCTTCAAACAATCTTCAAGATGGAGAGCAGCTATCTGGGAATAGCTCAATGGGTTCCATGAGAGAGGAGAGCTTCAACATCCTAACTTCATGTTCCTCATAAATGAAATTGAGGAAATTGAAGAAACCAGGGAGCATTTTGAACAAATGTTCGAAGAAGGACCACTACAGCTTGGAGGTCCATCTACTACTGAGTAGATGAAGAATGGAAGCTGTCCATAAGTTGGATAGGCTTACCATTATTTGCTCCCACTATCAACAGTCCAAATTTGTTGAAACTGTTCCTTGTACATATGTTGTACTTCATTACATTAGTTGTAATTTTCTTATTACATCAGTTGTAATATACTTTAGTACATTAGTTGTACCTTTGTAAAAACATGTGTTGTTTGTAATCAATATCAGTGTATATATATACTGATCTTTTACTGTACTTTAATGTTGTAATTTCATTTCAACAAAGTGTATTGTAAAAATATATAGTGATTATTGATAGAATTAGCTTAGACTGACTATTGCAAATAAGGGGAGATTGTTAGGCACAAAAAGGCCTCAGTCAAACCTATTCTACATCTTAGGGGGAGATTTTTAATCAAACCTGTTTGATGCACTTGAAGGTATAATTTAAGGCCTGTTAATGCATTATTGAAACCTGATAATTGATTTGCAATATTAGTCAAAGATGTTTACCCTGTGCCATTTGTTGCAACTAAGGCAGATTTCCTAAGCTGTTCTATTCTGATGAACAGGCTGGACATAAACTGTCTATGCTGCTTTAATCGGTTGAGCAGTTTCGATAAATTTTAAGTGTTTTGTTCTATGTGAACCGATGTTGTTCTTTGTGAATAGGCTAAACACTTTATGGAATATGTTTCCATGTCTTCATGTACTGTTTTGGACTACAAGAGGAAAAACAGAAGCTGCAAAGACTGCCTACGCTATTCTGCTACATGGAGTCAAAGTGGATATTTGAAATGGGTGACACACCATTTCTTATATCAAAATGGCCATAACAGAAGATGAAAAGTTTAAAGTTGACATTCCTCTTTTAGTTAAAGCCTTCTGCAACAGAGACAAAAAGGAAAAGACAAAGATTCTACAATGTAAAGACAATTCTGCTTTGTCAGAACGTGCAGAAAAGTTGTTTAGTCTTTTTGGAAAGACATCCCACTATCTCTATGTCCAATGAGGAAGCTTCACAGAATTTCCCAGTGAGAGTATAAATGGAAGCTTCTAAAGAATGTGAGATAACCAAGAGTGTGATATTCAGATCGTGCAAAGAAGAGTGTTTTCATGCATGCAAGTCTGTTTGAATAAAACAGTAACGTGTGTCCAAGCTGTTCTTATTCAAGATGTCCATCTGTCTGTCTTGTAAATAGTGAGTTCATCTTAGTGAGTGTATTCATTGTATATAGTCTGAGTGTGTCTTAGATTAGTTAAACATATGTTGTTTCTGTCATCTCAGCTTAAACCATTCTACAGTTTAGGCTTGTTTGTAATTAACACTTGTTGATAATATACACAAACATTGAGAAAAGTGTGTTGAGTTTTAAATAGATGTATTCACCCCCCCCCCCCCCCCCCCCCCTCTACAGCTTAGAGCAACATACTAGGAAAACCTTTTGGGACCTACATAGAGTCGTGTCTGGGTATTGTTTTGCATATCAGTTGGGTCTGAATTAACAATTTGGCTCCGTGTGATTATAGGGACAAGCAGGCAGCGAACTGAATCAGATCAGAGGTTTGGGAGTTCAGTGAACCAGTCAGATTAGAGTACTCGACTTCTTTCCCAAATGCACGCCTTTTTTGAGAGTTAGCTGTGTAGCTACTGTGCATTTATTATATGATGAGTATGAGACAAGGACGTGAACCTCAGGTATGATTCTATCTTGTTATATGTGGTGTGTATGCATCATATGAGATCTATTCCAGGGAGTCCGTGATGAGTCTCATACCGACAGTGACTAGCGATGAGGGATCTAGTGGGTTAACTACCCTAATAGTCCTTGGGGCGTATATATACGGTAGGGCATGTGGCCGGGTCGCTCCTGAGCCACAGGATTTTTGCTAACCATTGTTGTGTGCGATTTGTTAGTCGGGGAAGGGTCCCCACAGGTATGGTGCATTGTGATTCATATCTCATTCTTTTGTGATTATACCCGAGATGCGTGTCGGGTGTCAGAGACATGGACAGGGACTATTATGAGTGTTATGTGCTATGTGTTTGTATTATGTGATTATTGTGCAGAGTCTAACCATCGGTACTCACGAGCTTCCCTGCTTACGTCTTCGAGTCTAACATGTTCTGGGAATCAAAAGGTAACTCAGCAGCATCAACAGCCACCGAGATAGAGTTAGGGATTGAGTTGAAGACTTGTACCTGATTCTGTGTAATGTCTAGAACTGCATGTGATAGCTTATTTTGAGATTATGTGTAACATCCTCAAATTTAATGTAATATTTAAACTACTAATTTTACCCTTAACTGATAATTAAGTGAATTGTTTATGTTCATCGATATGTAAGAATTGAATTTTTATAATCATTAAGAGAATATATATATATATATATATATATATATATGCATTAACGTTATCTTACAAAACTATAAATAGATAAACAAGACTTATATGTATTTGAGTTAGCTTAACTCGATCATTGTTATAATATCCTCGAAATTTAAGGTAATAATAACTAACTAAATCATCAAATGAATTATAGGTTTATGTTTTAATTATAACTATTAAGAGAAATTATTAACCACAAGCTTCAACCACTTGTACAATATGTCATGAGACTTGTAAATTTTAATAAATTCACTTATGTACAAGGTTTTAAAGCATTGTGAACAAGCTATCATTGCATTCCTTGATTAATTAATGTATGGTGGCTAGAATTGAAGGCAGTGAGAATTGAAGGGGGTGTTGTTGTAAGTTGCTAACCAATTGGGACTTTAACCCCCTCCCCAATCGATGCTACCTATTCCCTTCCATCTCCTTCTAAAATTTCTGCACACATATACTTGGAGAAGGGTACTAGGGCTGGAAAATTGATTCTGCAAGTTGCTAAGTGAGCTCCAAATCCATGTGAAATTCCATAAGACAATACCAAGGTAATCTCAAATTTATGTGTCGTGTGTGTGTCTATATATATATATATATATATATATATATATATATATATATATATATATATATATATATACATATATATATATATATATATATATATATATATATATAGATATATATATCATCTTCATCTCTTCCTCCCATGATAAGTGAAGATGGGGTGACGTAGAGATGAGTATAAGAATGGTAGTTCAAAGAATCTTAATGGGGATTAAAAAGTGGTGCTGTGATTTTGATTATACACATATGTGAAATCAAAGAAGTTTAGTGAAAACAGGGGATTTGGTTTTGTTAGGTTATCTGGAAAAGGTTGAACCATCAAAAAGTGTTGGTAATTCAAAGAGTTCAATTTAAATTGGCAAGATTATTAATGTTTCTGAAATTACAAATAAAAGAAACCAAGAAACTCATGAAATTGGAATGAGTTTGGGTTCAATAATTTTTTGGATGAGAAATGACTAAATTAGAATAATTTTTATGTTATATATGTTAAAATAAGTTTATATATGTTTATTATAGGTAAATGAAGCATAAAAAGTTATGTATTCAAGTTTTTAAAAGATCTAAAAGTGAGTTGTGGTGAATGGAATTCGAGCAAGTAGCAAATAGAGCAAAAGTGCAGTTAGACCGGAAGCATGCCATGCTTTTTGTAAAGCATGACATGCTTAGACATCGGGTTTTAAAATCAATTTTTGAGCATTAGGAGTCTTTGCTAGGGTCTTATACTTGAAATACACCATTATTAGAAGGGAAAAAAGGGGTTCAATGTTATATCTCAAATTCGAGTCTCGTAGGATCCCGAAACTCATAAATGCTTTCAGTTAGAGTCTGAAACCCCATTGTGGAAATTATGAGAGTTGTGTAGTGATTTGGGGCTTATGTGTGGCCTATTTATACTTGATATAGGTGATTGGAAGTACTGGAGCCTATTTGAAGCCACTTAACTTGAATTCAACATTTTTTATTCACGTTAGCAAAACCCAAAACACTTGTTTTAAGCCCCATAATGATACTATAACATCATGGGATCATTTGGTAATCATATAACACATAAATTATCATCAAATAACGCCCACAAGTATATAAAACTCGATAAGAGGCGTATCGGTGTCGATAAATTCGAAAACTTAAATCGAAACGCTTAAACACTTCAAATAATTTCCAAACCTTATGATATACTATTATAAACTAATGAATACCTTGAATATCATTATTTGATAGGTTTGGAGCTAAAAGGAGTGTCGGTTGTCGGTTCGGGACGTTAAGTAGCTTATTGGCCGTATTGAGCATTAAAGGCTATTATAGCCTATTGTACTGTGAGTTCTAGCATTGATGTGTGTGTTGCATACATAATTACATGTTTATTTTATTATGACATTGTACATATCTAATTGGCGTCATCCTCTTATATGATGCATTGCACTGATTTTATTATACTGCTCTATTGGCGGTCTATTACTTGATCATGGCCTATGGCCAGCATACCTTACTTGATACCGTTCATCACATATATTCACTTCATGTTGTACTTGGAGACTGTTCAATTCATGCTTTACATGATCACATTTGATTACCCTATTGTGAGCTATGCTCATTTATTATTGGCCTCACTGGACGTCCAGATTATTATTATATACAACGCCTTACTTTGTGTTTGTGCATATAAATTCCTACACCACATGAGCTCGTGGGTAGGTGGCCGGACATGGAAGCCGGTTGGAGTTGCGCAGCTGGACATGGATTCACAGCTGTTGGCAACAGCGGGTCAGTGAGTCATGTACCGCAACCTATGCAAATTAATGGGCTATGCCCACACTATTTATTAAAAAGATATTTGCACATGTCATTTTATAATCATTTTAACTTTAATACAGCTTGTATGTTAGCACTCCATATCAATCTAGTAACTCACTTAGCAAATTTTTTTGCTAACCCCCTCACTTTTAAATATCTCAGGTGGCGTTAGTAATGACAAGATCATTGCTGACTTCAGTCCTAGTGGTTAGTCTAGCCGGCTTGAAGTCAAGACCTTTTGGTAAAAGCTTAATGCTTAATAATGAGAAAATTTTGGGTAGTTTGTCTAGCATCATGTTTTGACCTATATATATATATATATGTATATACACATATATATGTATATATATATATATATATATATATATATATATATATATATATATATATATATATATATATATATATATATATATATATATATATATATATATATATATATATATATATATACACACACATGTGATTGTCCTTCGGGTAGATGATAGAGATTGCAATTAATTAGAAGTATCTTGCAAATGTACTCTATTGTTCAAAATTTCCGTTATAATCAAACAGGGATATTGACTCCGTGCGAACGGGCCATGCCCGATTTTTCTTTAAAAACCATGTTGTCACACCCCGTTACCCCGGTTGGCAACGAAACGTGACGTCGCGGAAGCGTAACCATAATCATAATGAACGACCACTATATGGACATTTTCAAAAATACATCGATATAACTTTAAATGATAGAAATGTTTTACATAACCCGAAAATGACAAAGAGTAGTTCGCAAGATACATAGATTTAAATACATAATTAAATTATCCAAAATAATGCAATTAAATCTCCGACGGTTTGAAAATGAGTGCGACTCCTTAAGTGCGGAAGTTTGAAAATACTACCGATGTGATGGACTTGCCTTAATTTCCTGAAAATACACGCTAAAATACGTCAACAAAAATTGTTGGTGAGCTCATAGGTTTACACGTAAATCTGACTTGTATGGACAACAATAATAGAGTTTGAATTTATAAAATCATAAATTCCATGTTATGTATTACATATAAACCATCATGCAACCGAAGCTTAATTAAAATAAGTTTGCTCTGTGCAGTATCCCCGACTGTAATACCGTGTGTTGAATATATATGCACTCGCTGTTAGCCGAACCAAACTAACCCAAATGGGGGACATGACTCCCAATAGATCTATCCACAATATATTCGCGCTTACAAATAAATGCAATTAACGGTTCATGATATAAGGGCTGATGGAACCACATGTGTAATACAAAATAGAAATGAAGACGTTTTCGCGTCCATATAAAAACGAAGCATGTATTTCATCCCCAAAACATAACAGTGTGAAAATAGGGGCTACGAGAACTCACTGAGATTGCGATGGCAAAAACGAGCGTAAAAAGCTATTTAGCGTAAATGGATGGATGATGCGTCGAGTGAGTTTAATCGAGCCCTAAATGATAATAGGGACTTAATATCTCTAATATATGATAATATATATATTTATAGATTTTTATGTCTTAAATCACCCAACATTACAAATTTATAAATAAAACCCGCTTAAAACGTCAAGTTTATATATATATAATTTTCCAGCTTTTTAGGAGGTTTTTCGGCCTGCTTTGAGGCTGTTTTTGACCAATCTCCAAAACGTTTTAGGCTTTGGTTTTCTAGGATATTAAACTACTATATACAAAGGATTTTTAGAATCAATAATGGCCATTGTTTGAGATGTTTAGGTTGGTGAAAAAGCTCGTTAAAAACCCTATGTTGGCCATTTTTGAGCTGTCAAACTTTCGGTTTCCCAAATAATTTCTGGAGGTCTTAAACTCCAAAATAAATTATGAAAACTTCCAGATCTATAGTTAAGACATAGATCTAACTTTTGAGACAAGAATCAACTCATTTCGTTAAGTTATGAATTAGTTATGATTTTTCAAAGTCGATATAAATTTTCTGCCGAAAATCCGCAGTTTATAAACTTGAAACAACTTATGATTCTTGTTGTTCAAGACTACTTGTATAAAAGTTATAAAAGTTATAAAGCACATATATATCACATGCTTTCATGATATTGACATTTTTATAATGTGTTCATATATTAATAACACATTTAAAGAAACAACTTAAAAAATAAAAACTAGAAACTTATAAACTTGAGTTTTTATGAAACTTGTTGTTGTTGGTGATTATATATATTATGCAAGACTTATATAAACATAAATGTATGATGAAATAAGTTAGTATTTACTTACTTTGATGTTTTTTGAAAAATGGAAATCAGTAGAAGGTTGGATCTTCAAAGATTTCACCAAGAACACCTTGCAAATGAACAACACTTGAAAGAAAAGTTTTGTGGAGTATGTGTGTGTGTGTGGCCGGTTTCTAGAGGAGAGAAAAGAGGATTTTTGGTGTGAAATATAATGAAGAGGAGGCTCTATATTTATAGAGCAATAAAAGGTGGTGAAATGATGATAGATGTGAAGGTTGAGTGAAAATCTTTCAAAGTATGGAGAAGGAAATGGAGGTGTTTGATGTAGATGGTGCATGGGTTGTGTATTAAAAAATTGAAATCAAGGACCATGGTGTACTACACCTATTGCCGGCCCTCATGGGTATTTTCAAGGTATTTTTCTTTTCTTTTTTTTTTTTGTATAAAAGTATTTTAGAATTGTATTCTTGTATTTTCCCTTTTCTTGTAAATCCATAAATACTTTTGAATGCATTGTTTTAATGAATTGTTTTAGTCTTGCATAATTAATGTTAACTAATTGTATTAGTGTATGATTAGTGTCACTAATCATAATTTAATTATGTACTTAGTTGAATTAATCCCTCATATCGTAAATCGATCGGATTAATTGATTTCCTGATTCATCGCTCCGATGAATTTGATTCTAATTGAGTTGAATTTTCTAATAAACATTGTTAATCACTTGATTAATTTCTTATGACCACTGATTAGGTTATAATTGGCTATTAAATACAGATTAGGTCATTGTTGCTAAGCTGGTTTAGTGCCGGATGTTACAGTCTCCCCCTGTTAAGGGAATTTCTTCCCGAAATTAGCTCGTGTTCTCCACTGCTTGAGTATTGAGAACAGCTGAGGGTATTTTTCTCGGAACTGGTCTTCGCGTTCCCACGTAAACTCAGGACCTTGCTTAGAGTTCCATCTGACTTTTATTATCGGGATCCGGCTGTGCTTTAGTTTCTTGACTTCTCGGTCCATTATTTCTACAGGTTGCTCAATAAAGTTCAACTTATCATCTAATTCTAGCTCGTCCATGGGTATAATGAGTGTCTCATCAGCCAAGCACTTCTTAATATTGGACACGTGGAAGGTATTGTGAACGTTACTAAGCTCTGGGGGCAGATCGAGTCGGTAAGCTACCGGGCCAATTCTTTTGGTGATCTTGAATGGTCCGATATAACGAGGATAGAGTTTTCCTCGTTTCCCAAAACGGATTACGTCTTTCCAAGGCGAGACTTTCAACATTACTTGGTCTCCCTCTTGAAATTCCAAATCCTTCCGTCGAACGTCTGTGTAACTTTTCTGTCGATCCCGCGCGATCTTTAATCGGTTACGAATCTGGGCTATCTTTTCTGTAGTCTCCTGGATGATCTCAGGTCCAGTAATCTGACTATCTCCTACTTCAGCCCAACAAAGTGGTGATCGACACTTTCATCCGTAGAGTGCCTTGAATGGGGCGGTCTTAATGCTCGAGTGATAGCTGTTATTATAGGAAAACTCGACTAATGGCAGGTGTCTTTCCCAACTTTTTCCAAAATCGATGACACATGCCCTTAGCATGTCTTCCAAAGTCTGAATCGTCCTTTCACTCTGACCATCCGTTTGCAGGTGATAGGCTGTGCTCATATCTAGATGTGTACCGATTGCTTCTTGTAATGATTGCCAAAATCTTGATGTGAATCGGCTGTCCCTGTCTGATATAATTGATACTGGCACTCCATGCCTTGAGACGACTTCTTTAAGACAGATTTGTGTTAACTTATCCATCTTATCAGTCTCCTTGATTGGCAGGAAGTGTGCGGTTTTGGTAAGTCGATCCACAATCACCCAAATAGTGTTATAACCTCCAGAAGTCTTCGACAACTTGGTGATGAAATCCATGGTGATGTTCTCCCACTTCCACTGGGGTATTTCTGGTTGAACTAGAAATCCTGATGGTTTTTGGTGCTCAGCCTTAACCTTCGAACATGTTAAGCACTTGCTGACATAGGTAGCAATGTCAACCTTCATGTTTGGCCACCAGTATAATCCCTTCAAGTCGTGGTACATCTTATCTGACCCTGGATGAATAGCATATCTTGTTTTATGCCCTTCATCCACGATCAGCTTCCTTAGTCCTCTGAATTTTGGTAGCCAAATTCTGCCCATGAAGTACCGACATCCATCTGGCTTGATTTCAAATTGCTTATCCATACCTCTCAAGGCTTCATCCAGTATATTACCCTCCTTGACTGCTTCTTCTTGTGCCTCGCAGACTTGAGAGTTTAGGTTTGACTGTATAGTCATGACCAAAGCTCGGACTCTCAATGGCTTAACCCGTTCCTTTCGGCTCAGGGCATCAGCTACAACATTCGCCTTCCCTGGATGATAACGAATTTCGCAGTCATAATCGCTAAGCAGTTCAACCAAACGACGTTGCCTCATATTTAAGTCTTTCTGATTCAGGATATGCTGAAGGCTTTTATGGTCTGTGAACACTGTACACTTAGTTCCGTACAGGTAGTGCCTCCATATTTTGAGAGCAAACACCACTGCTCCAAGCTCCAAGTCATGAGTCGTATAGTTCACCTCGTGGATTTTGAGCTGCCGTGATGCTAAGCAATGACTTTATCCCTTTTGCATGAGCACACAATCTAATCCATTGTGTGAGGCATCACAGTAGACCACAAAATTTTCTGTCCCTTCAGGTAAGGACAGAATTGGTGCACTACACAATCTTCGCTTTAACTGTTGAAATGCCTTTTCCTGGTCTTCACCCCATATATATTTTACATTTTTCCGCGTCAACTCTGTTAGGGAACCTGCTATCTTCAAGAAGTTTTCAATAAATCGCCTATAATAACCGACAAGTCCTAGAAATTGGCGGATTTCCGTGGGAATTCTAGGAGTCGCCCAGTTCTTTATGGCCTCGATTTTTTATGGATCAACTTGGATTCCCTGGCTGTTGATCACATGTCCAAGGAATTTAACTTCTCGCAACCAAAATTCACATTTTGAAAGTTTGGCGTATAACTGCTCCTCTAACAACTCCAAGATCAGCTTGAGATGTTGTTCGTGCTCCTCCTTATTTCTGGAATAGATGAGGATATCGTCTATGAACACTATTACAAATTTGTCCAAATACAGTTTACACACTCGATTCATGAGGTCCATGAATACGGCTGGTGCGTTGGTCAAACCGAATGGCATCACCTGGAATTCGTAATGTCCATAACGAGTTCTGAATGCTGTCTTGGGAATGTCTTCTTCCCGAACCTTTACTTGATGATAACCGGATCGCAGATCAATCTTAGAGTTGAAGCTAGATCCCTGTAGTTGGTCAAACAGGTCGTCAATTCTGGGAAGGGGGTAGGGGTTCTTTACTGTCAACTTGTTTAGCTCTCGGTAGTCTATGCATATTCTGAAGGATCCGTCTTTCTTTTTCACTAACAAGATCGGAGCTCCCCAAGGTGAGGAACTTGGTCGAATGAATCCTTTATACATCAACTCTTGTAATTGATTGGATAGTTCTTGCATTTCAGAAGGAGCGAGTCTATATGGGGCTCTTGCGACCGGTGCAGCTCCCGACACCAAATCGATTTGAAACTCCACTTGCCTAGCTAATGGAAGCCCAGGCAAATCTTCCGGGAATACCTTTGGATAGTCACAAACCACTGGAATATCCTCGAGTCGTTTCTCCTCCGACTCTTTTTCTGCAATCTGTACTAATACCGCATGGCAACCTTTTCTAAGGCACTTTAATGTTCTTAGGCCGGATATGACATTCAGCTGACGGTTCTTTCTTTCCCCTTGGACTGTTAGGACCTTCTTCTTGTGGAGTGGTATCCGTACCACTTTCTTACCGCACAAAATCTCGGCATGATTGTGTGACAACCAATCCATGCCAATTACTACATGAAAACTTTCGAGTTCTATAGGCATCAAGTCTATCTTAAACGGATGATCTGCCAGCTTCAGTGTGCATTCCTTAATAATACTACTTGCCTCTATTATTTTGTCGTCAGCCAGTTCTATAGTATAAGAGTTGTCTAAGGGAAAAAGAGTGGCATTCAATTGCTTACTAAACTTATCAGATATAAAGCTCCTATCAGCCCCAGTATCAAAGAGTACGTAAGTGTAAATGTCATTTAAAAGAAACGTAGTTGATACCACATGGGGATCCTGACGAGCGTCACCTGCTCCTAACACAAAAGCTCTCCCTTGAGCTCCTCCACCATTTCTCAACTTCAGGCACTCACTCCTGAAGTGCCCGGCAGCTCCACATTCATAGCAGCCTCTCTGATTGCCGCCATTGACACCCGGGGTTCCAAATTTACAGTCCTTGGCCACATAACCAATACGTTTGCATTTTCCACAATGGGTTGGGCAGGGACCCTTGTTGTGATGAAAGGTGCATTGGGTGCAGAAAGGCTTGGTACCTGTGTAGCCCTTCCTTGACTCAGCTCCTGCTACATAAGCCTTGATGGTCTCGGGCTTCTTGGATTGCGAGCCCGTATTCCTCCCGGACTTGTCCTCCGATTTCCTCTTGTTTTCCCCGGCCTTGGCTTCCATTCTCCGGGACACTTGATCCATTAGGTTATTGGCCATTTTGATGGCGTCCTGAATGGTGGTTGGGTTGGAGGCAGTGACATTGCCTTGAATTTGAGGAGCGAGTCCCCAAATGTAACGCTCGATTTTCTTGTATTCAGGGGTCACCATCTGATGGCACAAAATACTTAGTTCGTGGAATCGGTTGGTGTACCCAGCTACATCCGTTCCCTTCATAGCCAGATTCCAAAATTCTGACTTCATCTTCTGTAGCTCATCCCTCGGGCAATACTCATTGGTCATCATCTACTTTAACTCGGTCCAGGCGAGTTGGTAAGCTGCATCAATCCCCACAGACTGGGTATACGAGTTCCACCATGTCAAGGCGCTGTCTTGCAGAGTGTGGGTGGCGAACTTTACCTTGTCTCCTTCAATGCATCCGCTAACACGGAAGACAGACTCCAATTTTTCGAACCATCGTACTAATCCAACGGCTCCTTCAGTTCCATTGAAGTATCGGGGCTTGCAGCTCAAAAACCCCTTATTTCCACAACCCTTTGGGTGGGTTTCAGTTCCTCCCGTGGTGCGGCTAGCACCACCATCTCCATTAGCTGAAATGTTCCGGTTTGTCTCATATGTGGCTAAAGCAGCAGTCACTCTTTGTGCAACTAGTTCCTCAATTTCAGCAGCGTTCATAGCTCGTCTTGGCGGCATTATCTTAAAGTTTAAAGAAAATAGCATAGTGTAAGAAGTTGAATCTTAAAGATGTAAATTTTTCTTAAGGCACAACACTATAATCATCAAACACAATTTCATAAATAACTTGCAATATTCATTAATCATTCAGAACTTTCTTACAATGGGCGGGTTATTACCCGAAAATTTTTGTCCTATACTATTACATAATATTTTTCCTAATATTACAAGGATAGATAAAGGGTACTAAGTGTGGCAGTGATCAGGGGTCTCTCCCTTCTCCATCGCGTTGAGGCGCTGAGTCAGCTCCTCGATCCGAGCTTGGCTTTCGGCTAGTTGCTGCCGAAGCTCATTCAGGCCGTCCTGTTGGATGGTGAGGGCATGCTGGTTAACCCAGTATAAATTGGAGTTCTGAATCTCCTCCCGCTCCAGACAAGCAGTCAATTCTCCAATATCCCGGTTAAGTGACCGGATCTGGAGGTCATGACGGTAAGACCTTGTTACTAACAGGGGTACGGTCTGATCAGTCGTCTCCTGGGTGAGTGGTGAGATCGGTGCGGAGGATGGTCCTCCGACCTCGAACTGGGAAGGGATTCCTTCCTCTTGCCTCCACTCACGGAGGGTCTCAGGCATCCATCCCCATCTTCGGGCGTCTACCCGTCGGTGCTGTGGTGGGGGATTGGGTTGGGGAGTCGAGATGGGAATAGACTCCCGTCTCGGCGTGATCACCCTCTTTCGGGGTGTGTACAACATCTTAGGGTCGTTTGGGTAAGGGCGGTACGGCTTGAATGATGGCTCTGCCGGGTGGTATGGAATGCGGGCGGGGACTGCTGGGGGCGGTGGATCCTCTCCGTCGTCATCTTCTTCCATAGGTTCCTCTTCTGACTCCTCCATTGGTTCTTCGGAGGGGTCTTCTTCTTCAGATGGTTCTCCTTCAGTGAAAACCTCAGTGACTTCGGGGCTCATAGTGGTGTACTCATCCTCTGAATCTGACAAGATGATGGTCTCTGGATGGGACATGTTTTCTGCTATCAAGGTCCATGCATAGTCTTTTAGTTAGTTACAAGATATTTTCAAAATCAGTAAAACTTAAGTGCAGTTATAATCAAACAGGGATATTGACTCCGTGCGAACGGGCCATGCCCGATTTTTCTTTAAAAACCATGTTGTCACACCCCGTTACCCCGGTTGGCAACGAAACGTGACGTCGCGGAAGCGTAACCATAATCATAATCAACGACCACTATATGGACATTTTCAAAAATACATCGATATAACTTTAAATGATAGAAATGTTTTACATAACCCGAAAATGACAAAGAGTAGTTCGCAAGATACAGAGATTTAAATACATAATTAAATTATCCAAAATAATGCAATTAAATCTCCGACGGTTTGAAAATGAGTGCGACTCCTTAAGTGCGGAAGTTTGAAAATACTACCGATGTGATGGACTTGCCTTAATTTCCTGAAAATACACGCTAAAATACGTCAACAAAAATTGTTGGTGAGCTCATAGGTTTACACGTAAATCTGACTTGTATGGACAACAATAATAGAGTTTGAATTTATAAAATCATAAATTCCATGTTATGTATTACATATAAACCATCATGCAACCGAAGCTTAATTAAAATAAGTTTGCTCTGTGCAGTATCCCCGACTGTAATACCGTGTGTTGAATATATATGCACTCGCTGTTAGCCGAACCAAACTAACCCGAATGGGGGACATGACTCCCAATAGATCTATCCACAATATATTCGCGCTTACAAATAAATGCAATTAACGGTTCATGATATAAGGGCTGATGGAACCACATGTGTAATACATAATAGAAATGAAGACGTTTTCGTGTCCATATAAAAACAAAGCATGTATTTCATCCCCAAAACATAACAGTGTGAAAATACGGGCTATGAGAACTCACTGAGATTGCGATGGCAAAAACGAGTGTAAAAAGCTATTTAGCATAAATGGATGGATGATGCGTCGAGTGAGTTTAATCGAGCCCTAAATGATAATAGGGACTTAATATCTCTAATATATGATAATATATATATTTATAGATTTTTATGTCTTAAATCACCCAACATTACAAGTTTATAAATAAAACCCGCTTAAAACATCAAGTTTATAATCGGTGGTTTTTCGGCCTACTTTGAGGCTGTTTTTGACCAAGATCCAAAACGTTTTAGGCTTTGGTTTTCTAGAACATTAAACTACTATATACAAAGGATTTTTAGAATCAAGAACGGCCATTTTTCGAGATGTTAAGGTTGGTCAAAAAGCTCGTTAAAAACCCTATGTTGGCCATTTTGAGGTGTCAAACTTTCGGTTTCCCAAATAATTTCTGGAGGTCTTAAACTCCAAAATAAATTATGAAAACTTCCAGATCTATAGTTAAGACATAGATCTAACTTTTGAGACAAGAATCAACTCATTTCGTTAAGTTTTGAATTAGTTATGATTTTTCAAAGTCGATATAAATTTTCTGCCGAAAATCCGCAGTTTATAAACTTGAAACAACTTATGATTCTTGTTGTTTATTCCAAGACTACTTGTATAAAAGTTATAAAAGTTATAAAACACATATATATCACATGCTTTCATGATATTAACATTTTTATAATGTGTTCATATATATTCAATAACACATTTAAAGAAACAACTTAAAAAATAAAAACTAGAAACTTATAAACTTGAGTTTTTATGAAACTTGTTGTTGTTGGTGATTATATATATTATGCAAGACTTATATAAACATAATATGATGAAATAAGTTCGTATTTACTTACTTTGATGTTTTTAGAAGAATGGAAATGAGTAGAAGGTTGGATCTTCAAAGATTTCACCAAGAACACCTTGCAAATGAACAACACTTGAAAGAAAAGTTTTGTGGAGTATGTGTGTGTGTGTGTGGCTGGTTTCTAGAGGAGAGAAAAGAGGATTTTTGGTGTGAAAAATAATGAAGAGGAGGCTCTCTATTTATAGAGCAATAAAAGGTGGTGAAATGATGATAGATGTGAAGGTTGAGTGAAAATCTTTCGAAGTATGTAGAAGGAAATGGAGGTGTTTGATGTAGATGGTGCATGGGTTGTGGATTAAAAAATTGAAATCAAGGACCATGGTGTACTAGACCTATGGCCGGCTCTCATGGGTATTTTCAAGGTATTTTTTTTGTATAAAAGTATTTTAGAAATGTCTTCTTGTATTTCCATTTTCTTGTAAATTCATAAATACTTTTGAATGCATTGTTTTAATGAATTGTTTTAGTCTTGCATAATTAATGTTAAGTAATTGTATTAGTGTATGATTAGTGTCACTAATCATAATTTAATTATGTACTTTGTTGAATTAATCCCTCATATCATAAATCGATCGGATTAATTGATTTCCCGATTCATCGCAACGATGAATTTGATTTTAATTGAGTTGAATTTTCTAATAAACATTGTTAATCACTTGATTAATTTCTAATGACCGCTGATTAGGTTATAATTGGCTATTAAATACAGATTAGGTCATTGTTGCTAACCTAGTTTAGTGCCAAATCTTACACATGTTAATTATAGTTAATTTATTGTAACCCCATTAATGAATATATTAAGTTGAGATGGGTGTTTCATTATGTAATCAATGTGTATCTGATAGTCGTGGATATTGTATTAGCTTAATCAGGGTGATCGGTACTAACTGCGATTATGTTGTAAACCTTTTGGGTAAAAGTTTTTAATTATCAGTGATCCGTATTATCTTATGACATGTGTATCATGGATCGTATGCGTTATTGCCACTTATGATAATGTGTTAATGTGGCATTTATGTGAATCGGGAGGGGTGTTACAAAACTTATATATTTTATAAGTGTATTTGGTCAGGTGATCCGATTTTCGGGTGAATCGAAATTCGGATGGGATCCATTTAATATAAAGAATGAAAGTTTAAATTTTTTTATGTTTGGGGCATCCAAATTTCGGATCATCCGAAATTCGGATGTAACCCAGATTACAGTTAGTATAATTTGCAATAAATGAGTTGATGCACATGCAAACGTGTGTTGTTCAAAATATTCACAAAAATGCATGAAAATGCAGATCTTAATGTTAAAAGTGATAAGGAACATTTTATTTAATTAATTAACTAACTTAAAGAACTGATTTTTCTTTTTAGAAAATTCCTAATACACACTTAAAAAAATTAAACTCAACATCTTTTTAATTAAACTACTAAGTAAGAATTAACTTAAAAAAATAACAAAAACAATTAATAAAAATCTTTTTGAGTTTTTCAAATTATTCGACAAATAAAAAAAATTAAAGATAAAAGTAAAAAAATAGAACATAAAGTCTTTTTGTGTTATTCAGAGTTCATCACTAAAGAAAAATAAAGTTAGCCTAAAAATAAAATAAAATAATATAAAAGATCATAATATAAGGTACACTACACAACCTATTTTATTCCCCCTCAATTAAACAATTACCCTATTAGATTGAACCAGAGAAACCTTTTACCCTTTGAAATTCAGACAAACCTAGATTTATTAAGCGTCCCACTCAAGTTTGAACAATTCACATAGTAACATTCAGGATCATCAACATTAAAGATATACATAGATAAAGAAATACAGAACTGAATTCTGTGACACAACCTTTAAATTTAAATAACAGATACTTTATAAATAAATGAATTTCAAACAATGACTTGTTTGAAAAAGAATTATTTAGAAAATATTTGGAATTCAACTAGAAGGTGGATTCAACATGCTGATTAGAGATACTAAGAACTGAGAAAAAAGGTTCGTCTAAAGCCTTAGTAAAAATTTCAGCAAGTTGAAATTCCGTGCCTACAAAATATAATTCAATTATTCTCTTTTCTACATGATCTTTAATGAAATGATACCTGATGTCTATGTGTTTTGTTCATGAGCGCTGCACAGGAATAAAAGAGATGGCAATTGCGCTTCTACAATCACAGTAAATTGCGATGTTGGTGAGAGAAAATCCATAATCACGTAACCGTGTTCTCATCCATAGCACTTGAGAGCAACAGCTGCAGCTGCTACATACTCAACCTCGGCTATGGATGTGGAAACATAGTTCTGCTTTATAGAAGACCAACTCACCGGTCTATCACCCAAAAATTAAATCCCGCCCAAAGTGATTTTTCTATCGACTCTGCAACCTGCAAAATCAGCATCTGAAAACGCGGTAAGATCAAAATTGGTTCCCTTTGGATACCATAGACCAAGATTGGATGTACCCTTAAGGTAACGGAAAATGCGTTTTACCGTAGTTAGTTGTGGTTCATTTGGGTCAACCTGAAAACGAGCAAAAAGACATGTTGAGAACATTATATCAATCTACTGGTCGTAAGATAGAGAAGAGAACCAATCATCCCTCTGTAAGTTGTGTTGTCGACACTCTTCCCGGCGGGATCAGTGTCTAACTTACAGTTTGAAGCCATGGGAGTTGCAATACCTGTGCAAGAGTCTAACTTATACTTCTTGAGAATGTCAAGAGTATATTTCGACTAGTTCACTAATATCCCATATTCAAGTTGTTTGACTTGTAATCCAAGGAAAAAATTTATTTCCCCCCATCATACTCATCTCAAACCTGGACTCCATTAGGGATGAAAAATCCTTACAACAATTACAGTCAGTAGAGCCAAATACAATATCATCGACATATATTTGGACTAGCATGATGTGCGGGCCTTCCTTTTTCGTGAACATGGTTGTGTCCACCACACCTTTACTGAAACCAACAGAGATAAGAATATTTGAAGGACTGTAATACCATGCGCGAGGTGCTTTGTTCAAACCATAGAGGGTTTATCTAGCACATAAACATGGTCTGGTTTATGTGCATCAATAAATCCTTGTGGTTGTTCAACGTACACCTCTTCGTTGAGTTCACCATTTAGGAAGGCTATCTAGACGTCCATTTCGTACACTTTGAAGTCTTTGTGTGCCGCATACGCCAAGAAGATTCTGATAGCTTCAATCCGTGCAACTGGAGCAAAGGTCTCGTCATAATCAATGCCGTCCTGCTGTCGGTAGCCTTTGGCGACTAGTCTTGCTTTGTTTCTTACCATGATGTCGTTCTCGTCTCGTTTGTTCTTAAAGATCCATTTTGTCCCGATTATGGCTTGGCCTTTTGGTTTGGGAACTAACTGCCATACTCTGGGCTGTTCGAACTGGTTGAGCTTCTTGCATTGCTACTATCCAGTCTAGGTCTTTTAAGGCTTCATCCACATGAGCAGGCTCTATCATACTAAGGAATGACGCAAAGAGACATTCATTAGCAGATGCCCTTCGAGTTTGGACCCCGGTAGAGATATCACCGATAAATTGTTCAGTTGGGTGACTTCGGGTCCATTTCATCTCGTGTGGCAGGGGTGAATGTGATGAAATCTCAGTGATGAGGGTGGGGATGGATGAAGAATTATGATTGATGGTTTCGAGTGAAGGGACCAATGGTCCCAGTTCCGCATCTGTTTGGTTTCCTAGAGTGATAATGTTTGGAACTATGTGTGATGGTATCAATGGAGTGAAATCAACTGGTGGTGTGTCCAAGAGATGATGTGGAAAGTGAAGATGATTAAAGTAGATGGTGTATGGATTGATGTATTGCTGGATCTGATGGTGATGGTTGAGCAGCTGAATCAGATGAGGATGTGTTGATTACAGAAGAAGAAACAGAAAAATGATTAGTACTACGACCAAAAAATTCTACATAAAAAGGATCAAATAAATTAACTAATTCAGAAGAAGAAAAAGAAGAAAATTGGGATGAGTCACCAGGCATTGGTGTAATCTGTGGTCCTGATTGGTCAATTTCCGGAGCCAGTTCAGCCATTTCATCGAATGTGACATGCACACTCTCATTGACTGTCGTGGTTCGAGTGTTGAATGCACGATATGCCTTCAAATTGGATGGGTATCCAATAAAGATCACTTCATCCGCCTTCTCGTTGAACTTCCTGAGGTCGTCCTTATCGTTTAGCGCATAGCACCTGCAACCAAACAGTCGTAAGTATTTGATATAGGGAACATTATTCAAAAACAGTTGGTAAGGAGTTTTATGGAAGCGCTTATGGATTATGGAGCGATTTTGCGTGTAGCAGGCTGTTGACACGGCTTCGGCCCACAAGAACGGAGGTAGCTTTGAGTATGTCAGCATTGTGTGTGCGACTTCCACGAGGGTATGGTTACGCCTCTCAATGATTCCATTTTGTTGAGGTGTTCTAGCAGCTGACAACTGATGATGAATACCTTTGGATCGAAGGAAGCTCTCAACTACCAAGTTCTTGAATTCCGTGCCGTTGTTAGATCAGATTGCTTGTACAGACAGCTGCTGTTGGGTTTCGACACTCTTGACGAAGTCTATGATTTCTTGAGCTGTCTCATCCTTGGATCGCAAGAACTTTACCCAGGGATATCGTGAATAGTCTTCAACGATAGACAACACGTATCGCTTCCCGTTTATGCTTTGCGTTCGCATAGGACCACATAAATCCATATGTAGTAACTCCAACACTCTTTTTGATGATGGTTCAGGTTTTGGCTTGTGAGATGATCATTTAATCTTTCCTTTCTCACACGCTCCACACAAATGTCCTTTTCATTTCGAAGTTTGGGAGTCCCTTAACCAGTTGTTTCGAAGTCATCTTGTTCACATTCTCAAAATTCAGATGGGATAACCTTCGGTGCCATAACCAAGAGACTTTTGACGAGGCTTTTGATAATAGGCAGATGCTATCCTTGACCCTAAGATTAGCTACGTCTATAGTGTACAGGTTTGAGTTGTGGGAACCAGTTAAAATCTCTTTTCCATCACTGCTCTTAACACTACAGTTCTTAGCCCTAAATGTGACCTCTAGCCCTTTGTGACAGAGTTGTCCTATGCTAAATAGGTTATGTGATAACATAGTTAACATCATTGATGACTAGATTATTTAAGACTAAATCCCCGTATCATTAGATTTGAGCGTGGTTATCGTTTTCGAACTTAACTGTCTCACAGTAGTGTTCTATAATGTTAGACAGCAACTCCTTTCTTCCAGTCATGTGCTTTGAGCAAGCCGAATCCATATACCAGATGGATTTCGTCTGTAAAGAAAATTTGATTCAATGAATATTCTTGGGCATATGAAACAAATTCATTGGTAATTAATATGCAAACCATGTTCTGAACCGAGTTGTTCAGAACACATGAAATGTTTAGACCGGGTCCTGAGCTGAGTGCATAGAAGCCAAACATGTCGGTTTAAGCACAAATTAGTACACTAAACGAAAAACAGAAGAACGGGTCCTAGTCTGAGTTAACTAGCTGTAACATCCTCAGAATTTAATTATTTTAATTGGGGATTAATTAGTATAAGATTTGAATTTAATGAAACTAAGTTGGATTTATATATGATAAATATGAATTGGAAAGTGTTTTGATGGATTGTTGTGGTTTGATAGAATTCATTTCATTTATAAATTTAAAAATGATAATGATGATGAGAAATCATCATTGTCATCTTTTGAGAGAGCATAACTATCAGGAACCGACATAGACATTTTTAAAGGTGTAAATGGGAAATTAAAAGTTGGTTGCTTTATTAAGAAATTAAGAATTTCAATGTATTAAGTAAGTATAATTAATTATAGGTGTTGATGATGATAAATAAAGATGGAATCTTGATTTAATAAAATTAGATAAGTGAAGGGACTATATGTGTCAATATCCGAAAGTAATGAAATAAAAGACTCTTTGTCTTTTATTGAATTCATTTCATCATCAAAACACAAGCTCTCTTCCTCTCTCTTAAAATATGATTCTTGCATCATTATCAAATCAAAAACGTAACTCTGAGAAATTAAGAGTTGAAAAGTTGGATTCAAGATCATAGAAGGGAACTATCAACATTGCAAACAACGATTTAAGGTAAATATTACTTAAACTATTCGAATTTAAGGGTTTTTGTGTTCGGTTTTGATGAAAACTGAATCATAGATTCTGGTTTCAGATGCTATTGCATGTTGTATATGCAAATGGATATGTTTTAATCGAGTGTTAAAGAATATATGTACTAAATTTCAGCATCACATTCAAGCTTTAAGTATGATTTCTAGAATTTACTATGTGTTAGTGTGTGTGTGTTCGACGGGTTGAATAAAACAGCCATAAAAAGGGGCGGATTTGGTAGATTTATGTTAGGATTTATGTTAAAAAGTGTTAAAGAGTACATTTAAACTGCACAAGTGTGAATTCGGACCTGAAGAACACAACTCGGATCCATCCGAGTTTCGGATGATGAAATTCGGATGGAAAAACTTGATTAGTTATAAGTCTGGGAAAAAAATTTCAGATAACAAGGCATCCGAATTTCGGATCATGAGACTATCCTAATTTCAAATGGATGGTACAAAAATAAATTCTAAGTGTGGAACTTCGGACCGTGCGAATTTCTGTTGGAATCCGAATTCGTGTGGGATCTGAATTCGGGTGGGATCCGAATTCGGATGGTACCCGAATTTCGGGTCAAGTTTTCTAAAACTTAGAAAACTTAGATTTTTTAAAGATTTGGACAGTTATTGACATGGATGTTTTATTACACTGACTAACAGGTCCCTTGTGGTGTTGTTTAACCCACAGTGGGGTATTTTGTGATTCCGGTAGAAAGCCCGAGGAGAAATAATAATAATTGAAAGTTGTTAACGCACCACTGTGAGTACCTAGGATTATATATGTCTACATTTATTTATTGTGAGCTGTGTTGATTGAGGCCTGTTGTTTCACCTTTATTTGGAATTCTACTGACTTGCGTAATTGTAGATGCACATTGTTGCTTGTTGCATGTCCTTATCTTTGTTGTGCATCTTCTGACGGGCTTGCGAGCCATACTTGGTAATTCGATGCTGCCGAGGCTATATAACCTGGAGTTGATCCCTCCAAGGTTCTGATGGGTAGGTGTAGCATCCCCGATGGTAATGTCTGCCTCAATTGAATGTGTTATTCTGTGCATTGGCACAATGGAGTTGCGGCTCGATACCGTACTTCATGTACAAAGAGGGTATACGGCGTGTGTTGCCGGTGTTACCCTTGTGTGCTGCATAAATATCTGCTGAATGTATAATCTCTGTACTCACTAAGCTTTGCTTACCCCGTAGTTGCTCACGTTTTTATAGGAATAGGGAAATCTATTGTCAGACCTTCTAGCTAGGTCGTTTATTGAAGTCTTGGAAGAATCTACTACTCAATCGGTAACTGAAACATATGGGAACGATGTTGTAATATTTGGGATGATTTGTAATAATTATTGAGTATGTAGAGACTAGACTGGAACCTTGTAGCACCTTATGGTGTATGACTTGTATTTTAATTACGTACTTTACTGCTTCCGCATTTTATTAAGTATTCTAATCAGTATTATTTAATTAATGTGATGAGATTAATCCTGGGTGTTATGATTGTGGTTAATGTGGCAAGGGTGCCACACGCAATGGTATCAGAGTAGTAGTTTGAGATTCAAGTGTCTGTGAGGTCTTGATCTCAAACATTAAATGATGTTACTAAGCCATGATTATAGACTATTGATTCAAGTGGAACTTGAATAGTAACTTGTCAAAAGAGATTGGACAAACTAGTTGTCATATTCGGATAAAAAGGGTTACCATGTTGTTGTGTTATACTGTTGAAATTGTATAAGTGTTCAAATGCAGTTTCGTTGAACTTGTTAATTCTTGAAAGTTAGTTCCAAGAGATTATATGAGTTGGATAGTCATCCGTGATTATATAGATGAACATAATAAAATGCAGAATTTAATGTAAAGGAGTTACATGGAGGTTGATTCACTTAACTTGTCAGAAACAACTAAATACTTGATAAGTCAAGATTGTTTAGACAAGAAGTAATCGCATTTTATGAAATTACATGTGAAATGTATACAAATTGTGTGATGGTTAATCTAGTAATAACATTTGACTTGTTTAAACACTCGTAAGCAAACTTGATGGAACACCACGACGAAATGTTGTAGATAACCGGGTTCTGATGGTTATGGATCATATCACAAATGTTGAACACGGTGTTATTAAGTTAAGATTCTGGTTAAGATACAGATAAACTGCATACTGTCAGATTCAAGACTAAACATCTAAACGTATCACTAGTAGCGATTAATATGAATTGCTAGAGCTCCTAATTTTTTATTCTGGTTGCTACGGTTGATATCAGGGAGTCGAGAAACATAATCGTGTTTGCTACGGTTGATCTAATCCAAACCTAGCTTTCACATTAAAATATCGCGAAGCATGAGATATAACCTAAGTTTCTTTTTGGAAGTCTGTTTCAACAAGAATGCCCGAATGGGAGTCAGAGTTTTTATGACCTTGATTGCCTAAAGTGTCTAGCCATGACCTCCTTTAGGCGCATGCTGCAGGACAATATGTCTTCTTACACAAGTGGGAGTATGTTAGTGTATGATGTGTAAAGATGACATTAATACTGCATCATGGCTGATTTCATAAAACACTTGAGGGTCACACCGATGAGCACAACTGAGCAAATGAAATCAAACAAATGAATAAATAATATTGGATATTGTTTATGACACAAAATGATCATTTGAGATTAAATTAATGGGTGATTAATTACATCTCAAATTACAGGGACTAAAAGTGCAATATTAGATAATGTAGTGATTTAATTGTCATTAAATGATAATTAAATAATTATCTAGTCTTTTATTTATTATTGGATATTAAATAAAAGATGCATTTATTTGAATTAGTATTATCATCTAGTTATTTGAGAATTAGATGGATAATTATAAACAAATAAATAGATATAATTATAAAGAATTACTAGTCATTTATATATTATTAGATAATATATAAAAGATAAATATTGTTATATATATATATATATATATATATATATATATATATATATATATATATATATATATATATATATATATATATATATATATATATATATATATATATATATATATATATATATATATATTGGTTCCACACTGTCCCCTTAAAA
>JAANYP010004170.1:0-77500 GCA_020465985.1 Centrapalus pauciflorus
ATATATGTATATATCTATATACATATATATATATATATAGATATACATATATAGATATATATATATATATATATATATATATATATATATATATATATATATATATATATATATATATATATATATATAGATATATATATATATATATATATATATATATATATATATATATATATATATATATATATATATATATATATATATATATATATATAGAGGTTCGATTGAGAACTTTTGTGCATCGAGACACCATTGAGAACTTTTATGCATCGGACTATCTACCAAGGGTGCACAAAGGGCATTTAGGGGATATTAAATGTATGGAAATTATTTTTGAATTTAAATGTTTAAAAGATAATTAATAGCTAAATTTGGATGAAAATCACAATTAACTTCTTTCCTAAAACCACTCCCTCTTTGTCTCTCTCTCTCTCTCTCTCCTCTCTCTTAGCCCCCTCTTGATTTTGGAAGAGATGAACGATATGCATGATTTATGTTTGTATGAACGATTCATGTTTGTATTTTGATTTTGGAAGAGATGAACGATATGCATGATTTATTTTTGGAAGAAATGAACGATATGCATGTATTTTGATGTATTTTGAATTTGTATTATTTTTGTTAATTTTGGAAGTGTAAGAATTAAATAAGGAATGCATAATTTTTGTTTTACCCCTCCGCGAATTTCATTATGTGCACTTGATGCATAAAACATTCTATTTAATTACTTTTTTGTCATTTGATCTAACCCACACATTCTTTTCATCCAAGGGCCAATGGAGGTTCTTTTGTGCCTCGATGCACAAAAGTTCTTAATCGAACCTCCCTATATATATATATATATATATATATATATATATATATATATATATATATATATATATATAGGGTCGGGATCAATGGGGTACCATGTTAGACTGGAGAACCGGAGTCCATCCATGTTTGGTTATAAGTTTAAAAATTAAATATAATCAATTAGATTTATATTAAATAATAGATGACAACTAATAATATAATAGTTTCCTTAATTATAAAGATTTATTTCCATAACGTATCTATAATAAATTTCAAAATGAGTTTTAATGAACATGTTCAATGAAATTCGACAATGGGTATTAGTGAACATGTTCAATTGGATTCGACAATAGGTTTTAGTGCACATGTTTAATTGGATTCGACAATGGGTTTTAGTGAACATGTTCAACCGGATGTGTCAAATAAAGATATTTATTATTTTCTTCAAACCGTTCGTGAAGGTTCAATTTCATTTACACGTTATTGAACATGTGCAGTTGGAGTTTTTTTTTTTGTCGATGTTAAACGTTTTGGTGATAAACCAATATTGATGGTATTGAACATTTTCAATCGTGGTTTATAGAGTGTCATTATTGCACATGTTCAGTATGAGTGTAATAAATGATATTAACTAAAATAGAGATTTTCATGGGATACACAGAATCTTTGATATCAATTAAAATTTTTTTAATACCATTTTTACCCCCAACATTAATTAATGTGGGAAAGAATTTTAAGTTCAATTTATATTTATATTTTAATGATTTTAATGATAAATGATTGGCTATAAATGGTTCCCCGGTACCCCAGTCTAACATGGTACTCCATTGAGCTTGAATCTATATATATATATATATATATATATATATATATATATATATATATATATATATATATATATATATATATAATTAGCTAAGTAAAACAAACCAAAATACTTATTACCAACTAATAAAACACTTATGGTAATGAGTTTTGTCATTGGCACTGACAGTTTTGGTAGTATGATTTCATCCTCTTGGAATTTTTTCTGCCAAATGAAACCAATTTACATATGCAATTACATCCTCATTTTTCACATCACAAAAGGATTTCAAGTTATAAATCGAACGTAGCATATTAGCATCTATATAACCTTTTAAAGTTGTTTCCCAAAAAAGCAGGATTATGAATGAAGCATGTCTCCATTTATTGAGAGCCCACTTAACCCATTCTTCCTAAATTTGTTTTAAAAAAACCATGAAAGATCACCCTCAATTGCCCAAATTGATTTTTGCATTAGATTCTGTATTTCGGTCATTCCGATTTCAATGAGTTGTAGTTTGACATATCGATCTCCTTATGTCAATTTCAGAAGCAGACTGTTTCTTCCTTCTTAGCATGTCTCCTTGTCATATAGTTCGCCTCAAATCTTACCTATTCTTGTTCATTTTGATATTGTACGAGTGATCTTGTATGATGGAATGTATATAATCACAGGTACAAACTAGAAGAAATATCATCACTGATGATTATATGAATACGGATGTTACAACAAGTGTGTTCGTATGATTCTGTGCATATCTAACTATTTGGTTTTGTTCTTCATGTCATTTTTGGGTTTGAATCAATCCGGTGGTCAACTTGTAGATCGATATATCATAACCTCCATAACTTGATATGGCCATCATTATTTGTCGATGCGATCAGTTCAGCTTCTGGGGAATAGCTCAGCGCAGAGAGGAATCCAGTGTGCGATTTGATTGTTTGTGTTATTGTACCTTCAACACAATCCCACAATTTGATAATCTGCAACACAAATTCAAGAATCAACAAATTAATCCATTAAATATACATACATACAAACACACACACACACACACACACACACACATATATATATATATATATATATATATATATATATATATATATATATATATATATATATATATATATATATATATATATATATATATATATATATAGAAGGATATGATGTCATTTCTGAAACAGAAAATAAAATACCTCGTAACAACCAATGACCAAAAGTAGAGGGCGGGCAGGATGAAACGTGCAACATCGAAACATGTCATCGGTTGAATGCAATTCATACTCACATCTCTAACCAGAGCTTCCTAAACGTGACCAGACCCGAGCTCTTTCTTGGCTCACAGAAGCAAGGTAAGTGCCACTTTTATCGCAGGAAATCGACTCAACATCTTTAGTGTGTCCCTTTTTTAAACGAAATTTAATTGAAACAAAGCACAAATAGAATTACTAACAACTCAACATCTTTAGTCTATAAGTTATTAAAGTATGAACACTTAGAGGTATATAACCTTTGTCTTCATATCAATCCTTTAAAAACTTATAGACTAAGGATGTTGAGTTATTAGTAATTCTATTTGTGCTTTGTTTCAATTAAATTTCTTTTAAAAAAGGGACACACTAAAGATGTTGAGTCGATTTCCTGCGATGAAAGTGGCACTTACCTTGCTTATGTGAGCCGAGAAAGTGCTCGGGTCTGGTCACGTTTAGGAAGCACTGGTTGGAAATGTGAGTATGAATTGCATTCAACCGATGACATGTTTCGATGTTGCACGTTTCATCCTGCCCGCCCTCTACTTTTGGTCATTGGTTGTTACCAGATATTTTATTTTCTGTTTCAGAAATGACATCATATCCTTCTATATATATATGTGTGTTTGTATGTATGTATATTTAATGGATTAATTTGTTGATTCCTGAATTTGTGTTGCAGATTATCAAATTGTGGGATTGTGTTGAAGGTACAATAACACAAACAATCAAATCGCACACTGGATTCATCTATGCGCTGAGCTATTCCCCAGAAGCTGAATTGATCGCATCGACAAGTAATGATGGCCATATCAAGTTATGGAGGTTATGATATATCGATCTACAATTTGACCACCGGATTGACTCAAACCCAAAAATGACATGAAGAACAAAACCAAATAGTTAGATATGCACAAAAACATACAAATACAATTGTTGTAACATCTGTATTCATATAATCATCAGTGATGATATTTCTTCTAGTTTGTACCTGTGATTATATACGTTCCATCATACAAGATCACTCGTACAATATCAAAAAAAATCAAGAATTAGGTAAGATTTGAGTCGAACTATATGACAAGGAGATATGCATTCTGTAACACCCACAATTCTCACATAAATGTCACGTCAATACAATACACAGGTGGCAATATCGCAATCATCTCATAAGGCACATGTCACAGGATTAGCGGAAAAACACTGATAATTTAAAACTTTAACATGGAGTCATACATCGTCTCATAACTAACACTGATACATAAACACAACTGAATTCGGATACAGAATACAGATAATAGTCCCGAAGTTAATCTCAACAGACAACCACACACATAAACTTGGAACTGCCACGGCCTCTACTTTGGCGGCTGCTGCTGCTGCTGCGATCCTACTACACGGCTGTCTGACACACAGAAAACTCGAAAACATAAGCTGGACAGCTCGTGAGTACGCGAGGGTTAGACACTGCAGGTAAGAACACATAGCATACACAACACATATATCTCGACACACATATGCAACTCGATGCATAACACATATCTCTGCTCAAAAGGGGACCACGTTCCCCAGCTAACAGGCCGCACACACCAGCGGTTAGCTACTCAATAGGCACAGGAGCGACCTGGCAATATCACTGCCGTATATGTATAGCCTCATATCTCATGACTGGTTAGGGACAGTCAGCCTGCGCGATCACACATCGCGGACACCTGCAATTCAAACACGTATAGCACGTATAGGGTAGAGAAGCTCATACATGCGCGCTATCACAGTCTCATACACATATATCTCACAATCACATAGACGACTCGAAAGAATGCACGTGCGTTTGAAAAGGACTCGAGTACTCACCGACTACCCGAAACTTGATTCGAAACTCGGAATTCTCAATGCGGCTCGGCACGCGATCGGCTAGCACCTGTATACATCACGGGTCTCACATATTAACACGAGTCTCAATGATCACGCAACTCAAATCAAACATAGCTATCGCAATTAATATAAACCCGAAACACATTCCCGAACGAACAACCGACCCCCGAAACTCTTTACGGAATTCCTATCGGAACCCAAAATCCCAAACAACTCAACCCGACACTGCCCCAAAGGAATCTGACCAATTAACTATCCTCCATTCCCTTATAACGGCCAAACCAAATTCTCTAACAGGTTGATTTACGCGCCGCGCCCCCCTGCAGTCGCGCCGCGCCTCTGGCCTTCTGCGCGTCGCGCCGCGGCCCTCTGCGCGTCGCGCCGCGACCAGGTTCCTGCTCCCAGCTCTACTCTTTGATGACCATGGCCGAACCAGGGGACTCACAACCCCCATACTCGATTTTAAGCAACAAAAACACATAAAACTCATACATAAACACCCCATAAACTACAGAAACCAATTCCTCAACATATCATATGAATATCTCAAACTTTAGCCATTGAAATCCTTAATCCTTACCTTTGAAGCTTTAAGAACACAAGATGATGATGATGGAAGCAAAGCACAACACCTTAATCAATCTTTAGCTTCACTTCTCAGCTGGAGATTACACAATTCACACACACTTTCTTAGGGTTCTTTTCTCAAAATTATGGATAAGGAAGAAGAGAGAAAAAGGGGACTCAACACACATATATACGTCTTATCCTTTTTCCGGTCCCGAACCCATTAAATCCGGACCCGATATCACTTTTTCACAAATTATATCATTAGAACCCAATTAATTCCACGATCTCTAGGAGATAATTAATCCGCTAATTATTAGCTCGGGGACACGTATCACTCAACCTTGACACGTTGAATCCACGAAACGGACTTTAATTGGAACACACAATAATAATACAATAAATGAGCCAATAAATTAAATCAACGTACCAGGCTCAAATTAGGGATGTTACACATTCAGATACGGAGAAAGATTTATTTTGTGAACATTAGAAAGGATGTATACGTAGAATACAAAAGCCATTAAACTCCCAAAGAAATCTTCAAATTCATCGTCAAAGATGTATAAGAAATATATTTATAAAGTTATTGTATAATACAAGGGTTAATATATTAGTTTTAATGATTTTATTAAAAGTAAACAAATAGATACTTGGAGGCCAAGGGACTTTATCAATTATTTAATGTTTATATACAAAAATGGATCAATTTAGAAAAAAAATTTTATAAAAGCAATTGATCCGGAAATCACGTTTGAAGAATTTTAAGTCATGATATAAAAATAATAGAATATTTATTGATTAAATAAAACTTTAAGAAAAAATTAGCATCGTAAACCATAACCTGAAGTTACCAAAATTATAAGAATTGTTAATGAAGAATTAAATAAAACGCTTGATGATCATAAATTCATAAGACAAACACTCAGATGTGATTTTCAAAAATTAAGGGCGTTTGATTAGTGGAATTCCTAATACTCATTAGGATTTGCGATTAAAATTCTGTGTTTTGTTGTCAGACTTTAGTAAGGATTTAAAATCTCAATATTTCTTAAATCGTATTCTTTTTGTCATTTAAAAATTCAGGCTCAATCCTGAATCCTATGATTTTAAATCTCAGTTATATTGTATTTTTCAGATTACCAAATTACCCATAAAAGACAATTCAAATTTTTTTAATGAAATCTTGTTAAATAAAAATGCTACAAAATGCAAATATTTAAACAGAATGCAAATCCATAAAAAAATCTACAAACCAAATGCCCCCAAGGGTATAGGAAGTAAAGGATATGAATGTAATTTGTGTTTTTTTTCCTTTGAATTCTTTTATTGATAACACAAATAAATAAATGATTAAAAAAAACTTTCATTTCAATTCACTACTAAAACGGTTAAAATATTATTTTTTTTCATTTTCTATTGTTTCTTTTTCATCCTAACAACTATATAACAAGTAACAAACAATCATTAATATTGCTCCCCCATTTGTGGACTGTGGTTGCAGACTTGCAGTAAACACCAAGTAATTAATTTGGGCTAAATTTGATTATATGGGCCATGAAGTAATCCTTTAAGTCCAATTGATATTTTAGTCATTTAGTGAAACAGGGCATTCCAAACAAAAGCCCAATTCAACAAAGAAAAAGGTGTGTATTAAATCACTTGATATTCAACATAATGTGCATGTACATTAGAATTTATATTATTCTAATTATATCTTTAATTATAAGGTTTTAATGATCAACTTTTCACAATTAATTAATAGAGTAGACTTCAACTATCATTTGATTGATAAAAGTCATAATCATATGTGTTTTAATTATGTTTATATATATATCAACAGGTGTTTATAACATTATTCATATGATTCAAAAGTTTCATAGAAGTGTCTACAACAAGATTCAGAACATTCAAAAGGTTCATAGTAGTTTTTACAACAAGATGCATAGGATTCAACAAAATTCATAATATTCGATAAATTCATAGGATTCAATAAAATCAATAGGATCCAGTAATATTAATAGGTTAATAGAATGGTTCGGTAGTATTTTCGACAAGATTCATAAGATTAAAAGCTATTTTATGGTTGTTCACAATGTTCACAACGAATAAAGTGTTCACAAAAGATCTTTATATATATATATATATATATATATATATATATATATATATATATATATATATATATATATATAGATAGATATAGGTTCTGCTGCGTACTCCCTCATCCACTGCGTACCGAAGGTACTGTTTTGATTCGTTGATTTTGCAATTCCAGATCAGGGCTACATATGTAATTTACCATTGGCAGAATCATGCGCGAATCATTAAACCAGCATCAAATCTCCTTCTAAAATAAACCCATTCTATACTCTGTTTTCATGTTTATTTTATGAAACTCGATTTTTTCAATTGATGATCGATTTATCATCATACAAACTTTAATCATGTTCACTGCTGCAATCATTTCATCCCAAGATGCAATCGTTTCATCCGAAGAAGCAATTGAAGTCACTGATTTCGTATTGGATGCAACAGCAGAAGCTGGTGTCGTTATTACAGAAACAGACATTGCAATTCACAATATCAGTATGTAGATTTGTTTCAAAAATTAAATTGATTATATTATTAATGTATTTACCTTAAAATTAAGCTATGATTGATCATCTATATGTGATCATACAATTAACCATTTATCGGTTATAACCACAGTTTTTATAGATGGATAACAGATGATTATATGCTCATGTTCACATAGTATTTTTGTTCATTCACATTATGTTTTTGCTGGGTAGTTTACACACCCACTTTTATATGATAATTTTGAATAAATTATGATAAATATAGTATTTCATTATAAATTCAAGTATATTATCAGCATGTTCACATATTATTTATGACTGTTCACATATCAAATTTAATTATTAAACTGTTTAATTATACGTTATATACATTTTTATGTTTATGATATAAATTAAAGTTACATTCATATGTATTTTGTACACATTCACAGTTGTATACTACATTTATATTATATAATGATAACTGGGCTTCCATTGGTGTATTTAGGCTGCATATTCATTTGTCCTTCATATATGTTCACATGTTATATTCAGTTATAATGTTACAATAATTTAACATCCCATTTGTATATGATGTATATTACTAACTTAGTTTTTATATTAATGTTAACAGTGTTTGCATTGCTATTTTCATGCTGCAAATTCACTACTCGTTTATATGTGTTCACATCTTATGTTCAATTGTCTTATTATGTTAAATTTTCCAATACAGGCTCTGTTGTTGTTCAAAGTGACACAACGTGTAATGAGATATCCCCAAGTGGTACACAGTATTGGTTACCAAATGTACCTAATAACTTCAAGCCCATTAAAGATCAAATATTCAATTCTTTGGAAGAGGCAATTTCATTCTATGAACATTATGCAATGTTAGCAGGATTTGAGGTACGAAGATCAACTCAAAAATGGGGATATAACTTTAAGAGTGCTTGTATGTAAAAAGCAAGGTCTTCCTCAAAGTAACCAAAAAAGAACCACAACTTTGGATGAAAATAGGATAAAGCTTAAACGTACTGTTCCAAGTAATCGAAGTGATTGTCCAGCAGAAATATGAATCCGGATGATGAAAGAAAACAAATTCAAGTATGAGGTGTATGCTTTTGTGGAGAAACACAATCATGTTTTAGTTCCGCCTGAAGATTCCTTTTTGATGGTATCGAACCGGAAGTTGAATTTCTCACAACAAAACATGATACATAAGGCATCAAATACAAACATTGGTCCTCTGAATACTCATAAGTTTTGCAAGGAGATTTCTGGTGGGTATGAAAATGTTGGAGCATCGCGAACAGAATTCAAGAATTTCAAACGTGATTTGAATGCTTTTATAGGCGATAGTGATGCTCAAATGGTTGTTGAGAAATTCACACGAAAGATGGAGGATGTACCTGGGTTCACATTTCATTATTTACTTGATGAAGAAAAGACATTGTGTGCAATGTTTTGGGCAAATGATATTGAAACTGCAAACTATATTGCCTTTGGTGATGTTCTTTCATTTGATGCTACGTACAGTACAAACAAGTATGTTGACTTACAATTGCAATGCATTTATTAATTTATTATTAAATTAAATTTTATGTTTTACTTTTTTTCCTTGTAGGTACAACATGGTTCTTGTTCCTTTCACCGGTGTGAATAATCACAAGAAATGTGTTTCTTTTGGAACAGGACTACTTTCAAATGAAAGTGAAGAATCTTATGTGTGGCTACTAACTGCTTTCCTTCGCACACATCATCATGAACCAATTCTAACTGTTACCGATGAAGATCCATCGATGAAAAAAGCTGTTCCAAGAGTGTTTCCAAATTCAAAGCACCGATTTTGCATGTGGCACATAATGGATAAGGTTTCAATCAAGGTAATTTCATTAGTGATATCATGTTCACACTCAGTAATATTACTAGTTGCAGTAGGACTTACCCATACGCTCACTAGTTTCTGCTTTTTTAATGTGTTCACATTACTCATATGTGTATTCACATTATACTCACCTTCTTTTTTTTATAATTTTATATTATATTTCTGTTTCTAACATTTTTTTATAGGTTGGACCACACTTATGCAATGCTGATTCAGCATTTCCCCAACGTATAACGAGTTTAGTTTGGAATCAACACATAGAGCCGGAAGATTTTGAAAAACAATGGAATAATATGATTAAAGAGTTTAAACTTGAAAATAATGATTGGATGGTGAGAATTTTCCGTGATAGACATAGCTGGATACCTGCATTTTACAGAGAGATTCCCATGTCTGGCTTAATGAAAACAACATCCATGTCTGAAGGTGTCAACAATTTCTAATAGATACTGCAGCAGGTCCACTCTTGTGGAGTTCTTTAGTAAGTTTGAAAGTGCATTGGACTCTCAAAAAAGATGCAACGGACTCTAGATTATGATTCCAGAACGAAAAGTAATCCATTAAAGACAGGCTTGAAGATGGAAAGGCAACTTTCTGTTATGTTCACATTGAAAATCTTTGAAATTGTCCAACAAGAATTATGTGCGTCTTCCTTTTCCTGTTTGGCCCTCGGTTTTCTAGATGATGATGGAAAACAGACTTACAATGTACAAGAAATAGGAGAGAATGTCCGTACAAAGAGATCATTGCAGGTAATGAACATTATGATACATTTACAAATTCACATCTCATATGTTGCAAATTCACATTCATATTATTACTTACAGTGAATAAACATCATGATTTTATTAAACCTGATTATGCTATGCACATTTACAAATTCACATCTGATATGTGGCAAATTCACATTTACATCTGATGTGATTTTATTAGTAGTATTATTATCTATGTATAAACATCATTTTATATATGTTCTATAACAGGTTGTGTTCACTAGAAGCAGTGGTGATATCTCTTGTTGTTGTAAGCACTTTGAACGTTTTGGAATCTTGTGCCGCCATGCATTCTATATATTGAGATTGAACAACGTTGATTTGATACTTGACAAGTATATGCCAACGCAATGGAGAAAAGATGCATTACGTGTTCCTCTTTCAAAGATTAGAGGAGATTCATTTCCAGATGCAGTTACATCTGTTGCAATAAGCAAGTCGATACGTAATAACAATTATGTCGCATACATTCTTCAAACTGTTGGTAAAGATTCTCAGAAACTTTCTATTGCTGAAAAAAGGATTCATGAATTGATGCTTGAGTTGACTACAGTAGTAGAAAATCCATATCCTACAAATAATATTCTTTTTGAGGATTTACTAGGGGTATCACAACCTTCTGTTGTTACAATCCTATCTCCCCAGGGAATCAGAAACAAAGGTTGCGGAAGATCTAAACGAATGATTAGTGACCGTGAGAAGGCAGTTACCAAAAACAAGCGTCCTGCACGCATTTGTAAGACTTGTAATAAACTTTCATCCCATTATTCTAGAAACTGCCCAAAAGCTGTTGGCAATGACACATCAACGACTGATGAAACAGAAGAGACAATACATGATGTGCAACTGAATGTGAATGAACCTAATCATAATCATGTTGCCCCAAATGATGATTGGATAGATGACTTGCTTGGAATTCCACATAATTCAGAAGCTACAACAGAAGATATTGTGAACAGAGATCGAGTTCCACGACTTTGCAAGTATTGTAATATGCGTTCATTCCGTGATTCCAGAAACTGTCCTCTCAAAAATAAATAGTACCAAGTTGTTTCTTTTTTCAAATTATTCATAGCTACAGTTTCTCATTTGAATTAGTATTGTTACTTTTTCTTACATTATTCATAGCTACAGTTTTATTCTATTAATAGTTTTTGATGTTTCATATTAACATTTTTTTTTTGGAAATTTATATGAACTTACAAACATATGATGTGAATATGTTATAAATTAACTTTTTTGTTGAATGGAACTTTATGTGAACTTACAACTATATGATTTGAATTTGATATAAATTAACTTTTTTGTTGAATTTATATAGATTTATTATACATAAAACTGTTTCTATTAAAAAAAAAATGAACATTTAAAAACAGACATATATGTGAACTTACAAAAACATGATGTGAATTTATACTTTTTTATTTTAATTACACATTTTATTTTTTAAAATTTAATATCTATTATTATTACAATTTTTTGGGCTTATAATTTTGATGTTCACTCTAATTTAACCTTTGTGAATCAACATTCTTGATATGTGAATTTGAATTATGAAATATGAAATAACATATAACATGTTGCTTTTCTATGCCAACCAAATCCATCATACTTTAGCATTCTACTACTACAATACTAGTTTCATACAAGAAAAACCATACTAAATTTTAATATGTTATCTAGTAAACTAACTAAACTAACAAAAGATTTCTTTTACGTACACCCATCAATCATTGAATTGAACTACCCCGAATATCAACGGAAAATTTCTAATCTTGCATTCTTGATTTTTTCGGACTGTTTCATAATCTCTGTTTTCTCTTCCATTATACGACTATCCCACTCTGCTGCCTCCTGTGCCATTTTCTGACGATGCAAATTCTTCTCATGTAATAGAATCTTTGCAACATATCTCTTACGAAGCATGACTAGCTGTCCAATATGTGTTCTTGCAGCATCTTTTAACCCAGAATCCCATGTCCATTGTCCCATGTATGTCTCTAGATGCCGCATCATAATAACACCACTGTCAACTTTACTATGAATACTTTTCCATGTCATATCCATATCAATCGGTTGTAGGTTTCTAATATCAATAGCACGTCGGTGCCCTATAGCATACAAATAGCTAACAAAATGTGTTTGCTGTGAAACAAAGAAGATACTTATAACTATAAGAACCATCAAAATATGTTAGAATTTCAAATTATGTATTCATCATTGGAATGTTTACTCACAATCATAGTTGTAATATGTATTATTCTCCTCTCAAATGATTCGTGTACTTTCAAACTATCAATGACCTCCAATGATGGTGTCCTTAGGTTGAAGCAAACGATCCAAAAATGATTATGCTTCACTATTGTGAAAAACACCTGAAAAATAAACATTAAACGAGGTGTAAGCAGTTAAAGTGTTTCAACAAATATTAAATTACATATGTGAACACACAAAATTACCATATGAATATGCCAAAATACAATGTGCACAGAACACCTTTTTAAATGACATGTGAACACACAAAATTACCTTGTGAACTAATTGACAAGGCCATCAAGTAATCACATTTTTATAATACAACTAATTGACATTTGCACATTTAATATTAATATGTGAATTTATATCATTTTCCCTACTTATGTATGTATTACTTACCAATTCTACATCTTTTAATCCCCGAGCATCTTCCTGATCTTTCAGTGCATCATTCATACAATCAATAAATATGTCATACCTCTCGTTGCCTTTCATCTTGAATTCAAGGTTATACGTGCATACCTGATCACTTAAACAGAATCAATTATTAGAAACATTAATATGAACTTATCACTTAAATATACAATATTTAAGAAATTTAGAAAAGCATTACCAGTGCAGTGGATTTCACAAAAAGTCTTGATGGTGATAAGGGGCCTTTAAACCGTTCTTGATGATTGAGAATTGAAATCCAAATATCAATAACATCATATGACACATATGAACCAGGTACCATTGTCTCAAATTTCCCACGAACTCCAGTAAGACCATCGTCATTGTCATATATTACATCACTGAAAACAAAAAAAATTTAATAAGAAATTATATATATTCATTTTTCTATTTCCCTATTTATATAATACTTACGTTGGATCATGTAGCAAGCTGAATATATTATCAGCAACAGCCATTTCATGTGATGTGAGCCTATGTTCAATGCTGACCACACGGTTCATATAAGGTGATTTCAATACCTCAGTTACTTTTTTTTTTTTTCATTTTTCCCTTATCATCCAGCACTTGCTCATTAGGATCAACCCCAGGTGGTAAAACTGCTAATGGAACGACATTTACTGCTTCTTCAGAATCAGTATATGGTACTAATGGTGTTTGTTTCTCATCAGGTTCTTCTGCTGTTTCAGGAGTTTTATGAACCGGTTCATCTTTTGTTTTACCCTACATTCAATGAGTGTGAATCTACATTAAACACAATTGAAAACATATATACGAAACATATATCGTACATTCATACGTACTTTTAATTGAATTCCCAGAAACATATAACATCAAATGAATGCATATGTTTCAGAAACTTTACCTCATGAAAGAATTCATTCATCAGAAACAATAATTACCTCTTGTTCAGTGTCCACAAACTCCTTTGGATGATTAAAGACTCCAATTTTATCAGGGGGCGTAGCATCAACACATTCCTCATCATCAGCAGTTTCCTTTTGAATATTAATAAACATGTTATACGAAACACTAGTTAAGGTGAATACATAGAAATACATGTGATCACACATTATATTTTCTCTTACATTTTGCTCATCATTTTTATTTGAATGTGACTGCTCCTTTTCTTGAATACCTTCATTTCCACCTCTGACATGCTCTTCATTCTTTTGGTTATGTATATGCAGTGAACATATGTACAAAAAAATAAACATTTAGTAAATTATAAGATCAAGTTAATGCATTCACATCATAAAAAATAATGACCTTGTGTTCGGTATCCACATACTCCTTTGGATGATTGAAGACTCCAATTTCATCAGTGGGTGTAGGATCAATACCTTCCTCATCATCATCAGTTTCTTCCTGAACACTAATAACGATTATGAGATAGTTTTTAATGTGAATACACAGAATCATATGTGAACAAACATTAGTACTATATTACCTGGTATTCCACTCCATATAACTTAACCAAATTCACAGCCCTTGGTGTTGTAAATTGAGCTTCACTTGCATGCTCTTTTTCTTCAATTGGTGTTGCATCTTTCGCATTTCCTTCATCTACTTTCAACCCACTTGATTCAATGATTTTATCAACCTGTATGTGAATATACATAAGATTCAGTGAACAGAATATATTCATCATATTTAACATGAAATATAATTTTGTATAAACCAATATTACTTACATTAACGTCTAACGGTTCGTTTGGACTTAAAGGATCAACATTAACATTTTTCGCAGTCCCTAAATGTGTTTTCTCTTCTTCAATAACAGTTTCTCTAACTTTCTTTTGCTGTGATTTGTAATACTTAGTATGCTTCATACCAACTTCTTCTTCCACACCTTTTCCCTTTACATTCCTCCTGATCTCTTGACTATCAACCCCTGTTTTCAGATTTCCTTCTTCCACATTCTCTTCATCCGGCTTATTCACATCTTCTGGATGTGTATTCCCTTCTTCAGCAGCAGTTTTGTCAACCTTCTTTGTTTTTTTTGACCCAATGTTAACTTATTTTTACGCTTCTTACCAACTGCTGTTTCATCATTTTGTCCTTTTACGTCCTTTTCAACCTCTTTACTTGGACCAACTGGTGTGCAATCCATCTTTTCCTTCTCCAAATTTTCAGCAATACTAGTTGGTGTTATTTGCTGGATTGGAGTCTGTGACATGTTTGGTATTACAAAATGCTGTTTCACATCCGTCTTTTTTATAATTGGGGTTTGTGATGTGTTTGGGTTTACAAAAACTCTATCTTTTTGTACTGCTGGTTCATTGCTCCTAAATGATGGGGGATCGATATTAGATGATAGATCTACCTCTACATGCATCATGTCCCCAAAAACAGAATCCCATCTACCCTTCAGATTCGACAGTTTACCACATGAAGGAAAATCATTCAACGTCTTTTCTAATCTCCATTCTGTCCGCTTTTTAACCTCACATATTTTATCCAATAACGCTGTAACACCATCTATAGTACGCTACAAAAACAAAATATTCATGTAATATATAACTATTACAGTGTTTTGTATATTGTAATGTGAATATGTTTACATTCATGTGAACACACATACCTGCTTACATCTGTTTCTTTTTTCTTCTGCTGTTTCAGTTTCCTCTTCGCTGTTGTTTGTCTCAGAACCCTCACCAATGTCTTCTTCATTCGCCTCCTCATCTTCCTCACTTTGAAAATCCATCCTACATCCGCAATTAGGAAAGTGCCAATGTTGTGATGCATTTGCCTCATCATTTTCCCAATTTTCATTTTCTGCCTCATGTGTATACTCCCATGGAGCTTGCAGTTCCAACAATCCAAATCCTCCATTTCTTATTTCTGTGTCTTGTCTTGCTCGCAATAAATCTGTTGTCCATGTTTTGATAACATGCCTATCGCGAGAAACAACATATGTCTCACAGATTACACTATCCATATAATACAGCTGCAAATATTTTGATGGAATAAATCAGCATGTTTTTACAACTGTGAATAAGCATATAAATGTGTGAATACACAAAACTAACATGTGAACATACCAAATATGAAATATCAATGTAAGAAACAAAAAACTTCAAATATGAAATATCAATGTAAGAAACAAAAAACTTCAATTATGTGAATGTGTATATATTTTGAAAATGATAAAATATAAAAATGGAATATTTGAAAATCAACAATCAACTTTATCATATTCACAATTGAAGTTTTATCAATTAAATTTTAAATCTTGTTAGCAAAATAATTAACAAAAATTTTTAACTTTATTTACTACACTTCTACATTTAAATTCAAATTTTTACATTTGAATTTAACTATGATCATTAAGGATAATAATGACACATATTTATTTTAGATAAATATTAATTCATTAATGAAAAAATTAAAATCAAAATTTAATGTAATTAAGGTAATGGAGTAAATTTGGAAAATGAATTAAAAAAATGGCATAGGTATAATTATTGATTTTAATTAAGGGTATAAGAGACATTTCATAAATAATTATAAGTTGTCATTAATCTAGACTATTGATTTCTTTCCATCCAATGGTCCAGAAACTCCAAGTGGTTTTCTTATTATATATAGTACTAGTTTTTGACCCACGTATTACGTGGATATTTTTAATAAAAAAAATTATATATGTAACATAATGTTTATATATTTTATTACATGAAATAAAATGTTAAGAAATATCTCTTCTATATAAATAAAAGTTGTTTTTTTATGATTTTAAAATGTTGTGGAATATGTCTTTTGTTTGAATTGATTTTAAATTTTTTGTATTAGATTTAAATTTAGAAAGATATGGTTTTTACTAAAATATATTGATCACATGTAAATTGTTGATGATGACATATGACATCACGAAAAATAAGAAAAGTTATTCATTTGCTTTTATTTATAGATTAAAACATGTAACATTTAATTTAAAAATAAAAAATAAAAAAAATTGGTTTATAAATCAATTATATAATTCAAGATAACACATTTTAGTTAAATCATGAAGTATTTCAAAATCATTTAACTCTATTTGTAATCTTTTAGTCTATTTATAAATCAAATATATAAGTTAATTAGAAGAGTTATATTAGGCAAATTGGGAGGAAAAACATAAATTAGAGGAGCTGAGAGAATGACAAGTGGCACAAATTGTTTTGCTTTATTAATATACATAGATGTTTTAGACATGTTTAATTATATCTTCAATATTTATTTATTATATCAGAATATAACATATTCAATTTCATATATTATATAATTTTAATAATTTATCAATGTCATATATATATATATATATATATATATATATATATATATATATATATATATATATATATATATATATATATATATATATATATATATATATATATATATATATATATATATATATATATGAAAACATGAAAACATGTTGGTTTTTTATATTAAACCCTTAGTAATACAAACAAAATATCAAGCAAATTTTATATGTGTGTGTATGTTTAGGTTATCGTGAGAAACTGCATATATCTTGAGAAATGTGAAAAACGCTATGATCAATCAGTTTTGTACATTGATTCACTTATTTTGAATTTATGATTCATATTTATGAATCCAAAAACTAATAAAATTTCTTAAAACGTAGTGAATTGTTGATTCACTTATTTTAGAATTTATGATTCATTATTTATATAATCAAAAAATGATGAATCAATATGTAAAAATTAATCACAGTGCTTCTCACAATTCTAGAGATATATTTAGCATCTCATTTTATTCTAAGTTTATATATATAAAAATGATGATAATTAAAACAACAATTACAATAGTAAAATTATATAATAAATAATGCATACAAATATACCTATTTGATTTATAAATAGTGTTATCTATCAAACAGATTAAGTATAATAACTAATATTTGATGATATAAATATGTAAATTTAAAAGTAAGATTAGGGATGTGTGTATTTTTCTATTAAAAAAAATTGATAATATACAATATATATGTTTTATGATAATAATGATTATTTTTTTTTCTTTATGTAGAAAAAAGTTTGATAATTCATATTTAGAAAGAAATAATTTCACTATACGTTACATGTATTAAAAATTATGTGTAATCTTATTTATTTTTAAAAAAGCTATAAAAGTAGAAAAAATCATAACATAAAAAAATAAGAAAAGAAAATTCAAAGAAAATTTAAAACCGAATTGAAAAAAGTAACAATATTTAAAAATGACTTTCAATTGGAATTTGTATTAAATGTAAAACTTCAATATTTAAATATTAGATAAATTAATATTAAATACGATATAATATAACATTATTTTTTATTTTACTAAAACAAATTGTTAAATAAATTATATAAGAAACCTTAAAACAAAAATAAAAAAGGAATAGGATGAATATGTTATGAATAGTGATTTATCATCTTGATAAATATTTTTATTTAAATTAAATATATAACTTTCATTTATATGTGCGAAATAAATGAACACCGGAATCCGAATAAATTTGTTTATTTAATTGTTTTGTCATATATTACTACTAGGTTATTACCCATGTTTTACATGGATTAATATAAAAAATTTGTTATAAATTAAATATTTATAAGAGGTGGTGATCTCTTAAGAACCTTAAATTTTTAAAAAAATAAAATAAAATACAACAAAAACAAAAACAAAAGAAAAAGATAAAATACAGGCAAAATCATTGAGTCAATGGTTTTTTTTAGAAATTATATATTATTTGAGACATTTAAACATGACGTTTATTATTTTATTATTTTTCTAATAATTTTCATTTTAGCTTGTTAATTTTGAAAACTTTTAATGAGTATTAATTGTAGTTTCAATAGTTTAGGAAACAAAAATAATAAAGTTTAAATTAAATCAATTATGCATGTTACTTAAATTATTGCTAATTTTTATTTTTGGAAAAAAAGTGGGAAAATGAAAAAGTAATGTATTAAAAAGATGACATGTGGCGATGATTGTTCTCATTTATTATAATATATAGATAGATAGATTGTAAAATTTGTGATTTATAAAAGAATAATTTACATAAAGTTTTTTTTAAGGTAATTAATTTTAAGATAATTATATTATTTGCTATTTATTATTCCTAATTAAATATATATGTAGCTAGTACTGTAGATCAAATTACGGGTAATATTTCCTATAGTTACCGGTAAACATGTAAATTAACATGATTAATAATTTTAAGACGTACTAGACAAATCAATCGAACCAACCATATAATTTAGACAATTGATGAGACCACAAAGCATCTAGAAATATCATCAAATACTCGATCTAGATCGAAATTCTTTTACGATCAATCATCTTCAACACATTCTCATTGAGAAGTTATGAATTTAGCCAATAAAAATAAACATTTTTGGCATATACTTGCACATTTTATAATTAGCAATAATTGGTATATATAATTTGTTAGAACAACAATCGTCAATTAGCTAGCAATTTTTAAATCAGATACATATACAAAAACACGTCATAATTGATGTTCTTAACTCAAATAAATTTCTATACTTTTGAATTATCTTTTCAGATAATTAACACCCTTTCAGTTTTGTTTTCAAAAAAATATATTCTCTAATGAACTGGCCAACGGAAGTATCTTCAAAATTAATACTTATGACTTTATGAGCTTTAATATTAAAGTTTGATCATTATTTTAGTTGAGTTTATTATATATATTTTTTATATTATTTTAATTTACATTTTTGAAATACATGAATACATCAACAATTAGTTTTCTTAAACATTTTTACCACAGTGGTTCTGTTGCAACTAATTATACATATATAGATACACTAGTTTATTACCCGCGTATTACGCGGATATTTTTAATATATAAAATATAATAAATAAAAAGATAAATATATAAATATTTTTTTAAACAAAAGTATATAAAATGATATTATTATTTATTATGACCTATTAATTTTGTATATTTCTAAATATATATGAAGGGTAATTATTTTCTAACATATTTTTTTAAACTTTTATTATATTATCTTATAATTAATAAGTTAGTAGATTATTAGATTTTGTTTTATTTGATTTGATTTGAATTTAGAAGTGGATTATATTAGATTTGGATAGATATATGTTAAATTATATATTATTTTTTAAACTATAAATGTCACGTGTCGATTCATGACGATGACACGTGGCTTCATGAGAGTTGAGTATAGTTACTCTTTTAATAATATAAATAGACTAGTTTAACGACGCACGTATTACATAAATATATTTAATAAATTTTTATTTTATAAATCCATAAATTCAAAATGTATTGTAAAGATAATAAATAATAACAAAAAGTTGAATTTAACTGACAAATAAAATATTGAAATAACATAAAATGTGAAATTAAGTTTCATCCAATAGATAAATAGTCAAATAAAAATATGTTTAATAAGAAAATTGGATGAGTAATTGATTGAGTTATATTAAGAAAAATGAACATAAAATGAGAAATTAATTAGCCGAGGTTGTGACACGTGACGTTAAACATATATATATATATATATATATATATATATATATATATATATATATATATATATATATATATATATATATAGAGAGAGAGAGAGAGAGAGAGAGAGTCAGGTTCGAATAAATACATCTCGAAATCAAGTGCACCCGAAGGTACCAACTTAAAAAACTTTTTAAATTTTTTTTTTTTCACATAACCATGTTTACTTTAATGTTATACGCATGATATATGAATCTCACATAGATTCACACAATCTGTGTCTTTAAAAATTATGTGAATGCTCAATGCATATTTACGTGAATAGTCATCCATATTAATGTAAAAATAAAAAATAACATTTAATTAATAATATTAAAATTAAACAAAACATAAAACATTCAATTTAAAAATTAATACATTCAACTTAAAAATATAAACATTACAATGAAAACTAATCTACGCAAAGTCTTGGTCCGAATATTCGTTTCCAAAATCATCAACCGGATCAACGTTGAGATCAATGTTTTGAACACCCCAAATATGTTCAACCAAGTCGGCATGGAGATTATGATGCACTTCAGTTTTACGCATCTCCGAATGTCGAGACATGTACGCACTACTGCCGATCTCCGCTGGTATTGTTGTTGGAGTGACTTCATTTTCATCATATTGACATATTGCGTTCCCTTCATCTTCTATAATCATGTTATGCAACATGATACACATATACATTACTTTTTTCATTTTCTCCACATGATAAAAAGGTGACGGTTGCTTCAATATTTGCCAACGCTTTTTGAGAATACCGAACGCTCGTTCCACATCTTTTCGAGCTCTTTCTTGGGCCACCTTAAATCTTTTTCGTTTAGCATCAATTGGAGCCAAAAATGATTTCACGGGTGTAGCCCAATCAAGGTATATCCCATCAACAAGATAGTACCCATACTTGTACGTAGAGCCACGAATTTCAAATGGACATTCCGGTGTCGTGCCGTCATAAATTTTCTTGAAGAGTGGTGACATATTCAACACATTTATGTCATTATTTGACCTCGGGGCACCGAAGAAGGCATGCCAAACCCAAAGATCTTGTGAAGCTACCGCTTCAAGTATGACTGTTGGGTGACCATGATCACCACGAGTGTATTGACTTTTAAACGCATTAGGACAATTTCCCCAACTCCAATGGAGACAATTTAAACTTCCAAACATACCAAGAAAGCCATGAACGCTAGAATGATGAGCATATAATTGTTGTATATCATTATAGTTAGGTCTGCGTAAATATTTAGGGCCATAAACTCGCATAATATACTTACAAAATTTATCAAGACTTTCTCTTGCGACACGAGAACACATTCTGAAACTCTCGTCTAAACCGTCTGCGGATGTCCCATATGCTAATTGACGAAGAGCGGCCATACATTTTTAATCGGAGAAAATCCAACCGCACCCCTGGCATCCATCTTCTGTTGAAAGTACCGACACTCTCTCGTCAAATCGTCAACAATACGTACAAATAACGACTTTCGCATTCTAAAACGGCGACGGAAATAATACCCTTGAAAAATGGCATTCTCGGCGAAATAATCACTCATTAGACGATCGTGTGCATATTCACGATCCCTTTCTATATATTTTCTTGATTTTGCGGGACGTGACGTTTCACCTTCTTCTTTTATTACAAAATCTAAAACGGTCTGAGCAGCTTTTGAGACTGTGTTTATCGCTTCTGAGATAAATTCTATTGACTCCGAAGATTAAGATGATGAGGACATTTTTTTTTGAAATTGAAATGTGTGTATATAAAGAGAGAGTAATGAGAGAATATATATGAGATAAATGAATGAATGTGTGTTGTATATATAGGGAGTAAAAATATTAATAATTATATAATTGTATTATGTATATTAAATGTGAAACGGGAGAGGGAGATGGAGCTCGGCATTAGAATGTTGTTGCCGCTTCTTGGATGTTGACGCCGAAGGGAAGGGGCGGTGTTCCCCCAATGCCGCCCTCGGTACTGAGATGAAAACCGAGCCACTCCCTGTGACCTAATAATTTCTTGGCCTAAAAAAATTTGCAACACCTTTATTGAAAAAAATTGATAAGTTATGTGACATATCTCGGCAATTTTCCCCTTTTAAACTCATAGTCAATCATGTAATGCTTCAAATTGGCAAATTTCAAGCTCTTTAAAATCTAATATCGAATAGTACATTTTGAAACGCTAATATCATACTTGTTAACTTTGACTCGGTCATATTATTCTAAGACATCGTATCAATTAGGGGTATAAACGAGTTAAATCAAGCTCGACTTGTTTCGAGATTGGTGTAAAGCTCAGGCACAATTTCTGAATGATTGTATAGGCTCGAGCTTGACTTGGGTTCATTTGTTATATACATAGATACATACACACATATATACATCATACATATATAAACTTTTTAATTCATTTATTATTTAATTTAAGGGTTTAATATGAAAATAAAAAACAACATGTTTTTCACATTTTTGTGGTTTAGTCCATCCGTGTTATTTCTACCAATAGAATCCTTAAGTAATATATTTGTTTGTGATTTTTTAAAATTTTTCTTTATTTTTTCAAAAGTCTTTAAGTTTGTGGACTTTTCGGAAAAAAAAATAGTGAAAACATGTTGGTTTTTGTGGAAAAATTCAGGGCTGATTATGAAAAAAATTAAGCTTTTCCAAAAACCAAATTGAAAACAATAAGTTGATGACTTTCTTAGGAGAATATAACACGGAGTGACTAAATCGCAAAAAACATGAAAACATGTTGGTTTAGGTTCTGTTGTACAAAAAAAAATGTTGGTTTTTTTCATATTAAACCCTTAATTTAATTATATATTTATATATTTGATATTTAATTTAATTTATATATTACATATGGTTGATTCAAATTTTTATTTGCGTAAAACTCGTTAAGTTTGCGAGCTCGATACGTAAAGCGCACGATTTTGTTTATTAAATAAGCTTGAATCTACGTTTAAGTGGAATTTTTATCGAATCAAACTTAAATAATTCACAAGTAGCATAACTTACTTATATGTGTATCAGTATCAGACAACAATATTCAATGGTCGGTAACTTTATTACAAAGATACATGAACCATATTGTCATATCAAGAATTATTAGTTTTTAACTAACAATTTTGACCCTTTAGGGAAACAACGAGAATATATGAATAAACAAACAAAACGATTGTTTAAATTTGGTCAAGAGTAGACTAATGTAGTAGCATTATTATTAGGAAAAATTATAAAAAAAACCAACGTACTTTTGATATTTTTCGATTAAGTCTTTATGCCAAAAACGTTTCCAAAAAATCCTTCAACTTTAAATTTTTTACGGATTGTATTGTTTTATGATATTTTTTCAGGATTTTTCAGAAGTTTTTCATAAGATTTTGTTAGGACTTTTGTGAAAACAATGTATAGTGATTTTTACGAAAACAATTTTAAGTTGAAGAATTTTTATGGAAATGCTTTTTATACAATGAATTATTTGAAAAATAATGAAAGTGCGTTAGTTTTTTTAGCAAAAGGGTACATTTTCCCATACCAAATTCATTGGAATTTCCCCCATGGAAGAAGCATCTTCTTACCTCCCCCAATCGAAACAAAACCATGACTTTCCTTCTCTTTCTCTGCCATTGAAATCTGTCTTTGTTCAGCGTATCAAATGGATCAATTCAATTCCATAACTATTTACCAATCTCCCCTACCACCTTCCTTGTAAATGCCCCCAATTCTACCTTTTGGAACTGGTCAGATTCCTCTTTTGATATATATACACATGAAGATCAAATCAAACGAATAGTTCAATTTCACTCATCAGTATTTCAATTCATCACTTATTTTTTCAAATTGAATGGCGACATCGAAGAACGAATTGGAGTTTGAGGATCATTTACCTTTAATTGAGGAAAAACTGGGCGGCGATGGTCTGATCAGAGAACTATGCAACGGATTCCGATTGTTGATGGACGATGATAAAGGAGTGATAACGTTCGAAAGCTTGAAGAAGAAGTCATCGGTTTTAGGGCTTCAGGATTTGAGCGATGAAGATCTGATAAGCATGTTGAGAGAAGGAGATTATGATGGTGATGGTGCACTTAATGAAATGGAGTTTTGTGTTCTTATGTTCAGATTAAGTCCAGATTTGATGGAGCAATCTGAGTTTTTGTTACAAGAAGCTCTTCACCAAGAATTGAAGAATTCTAATTCTAATTCGCATAAATCGTTTTAAATTTTTTGGTTATTTAGTTGATTACTTATGTAACAATTAATGTTTTTTGTAATAAATTTAGGTAACAATGTTGTTTTTGACACAATTTATGTAATCTTTATTATCCAATATGCTCGACTTTGCTTATATTTCTCAAGAAACTACCATATCTTATACGTACTGCATTTTTTTTTTTTGAAAAGCAAAAGGAAAACTAGCCAGAAGTTTCAGCATTGACATCACCCCCATCTAAAGATCCAAATGTCTTAATAACAAAATACTAGCAAAAGTTTTGTTGTTTCGAATTTCTTCTTTTCGGTTTCCAAAAGTTTTATACATAAGCAAACATGTTTATTATATAGGGTTAAGTACCATTTTGATTATCGAACTTTCAGATTTTTTTTCAATTTAGCCACTAAACTATTTTTTTATACACATTTAGTCACTAAACATTTTTTTACTGATTTACCCATTGAAAATCATCCCGATTTGGCCACTAAACATTCAATTTTTGCATCGATTTAACCATTAGTTTTATCCATTTTTCCCAAAGTAGAATAGTATACTAAAGTTTAATGGCTAAATCGGGACAAGAAATAGTTTAGTGGCTTAACGGGACAAATCTGAAAGTTGAATGGTCAAAATGATACTTAACCTTATTATATATTACAAATTTACAGTGTGAGAGAAAAAAATAGATTTGGTTTTATGTTTTAGGAATTTACTAGAAAGAAAGCAATAGATAAAAAAAATTAACAAAATCACACGAGAAAGAATCAAGGATATGAAAATTACTATCCTTAACGATAATTAGTTTTATAAACTCATTGATGATCGGTGGTGCATAGGCTGATCCAGGGGTTGATGGAGGTAACATGTCCCCATGTCAAAAGTCTCATTTCATGATGTAAAATTTTTAGAAAATTTTATTTGTGCAACTAATGATTTTTTGAGTTTGCAACTTGTGATTTTCAAATAATGACAATTTTTTTAGATTAGTTTGATTAAAAAAAAAGAGTTAATTGCATAGATGGTCCTTTAACTATCCCCAAATTGCAGTTATCGTCCTTTTTTTGAAAACGTTGCAAGTTGGGTCCTTTATGTACCGAAAAGTTGCATTTAAGGTCCTTTCTAACAGAATCCGTTAAGTGGTTCCATTAAGTCAGGGGCATTTTCGTCTTTTTAAGTATAAAGGACCTTTTTTGTAATTTTTTCTTATTATTTGCTTCTTTATTATTATTATTATTATTATTATTAAAAAAGGAAAAAGAAATCCATCAAGAACAAAGTCTGCAACCAGTAACCATAACTCCAAGCCAACGTCTCTGTCATCATCATCCACCAAAGCAACCCTACTCCTCCCTTTATTTTTTCCAAATCTAGAGTTTCAAGTTTTGTTGTGGTGTTAAACATTCGTTTTGCTTCAGATTTTGCTTCAAAGTTTTGTGAGGTTTCAGATTTGATTTCGAAAAGTTTTTTTGAATTTTCAAATGGTTTTGCTTTTCGCATATGATTTAAAAATTTTTTCAGATCTAGTTAAAAATAGGTTCAAATCTAGATGGGAGGAGGAAAGAGGGGATCGGTGGTGGCTGAAGACGGAGGCAACTGTGGTGGCCGGAGGTGAAGCCCGACAGAATGGGTTGAGGAAGGCGGAGCAGGTTTTGCATCGGAGAGGACCGTAAGGGTTGGTCGGGATATGTGGGTGAGGGCGGATTGGAGAGATGGAGGCGGCGAAGATGACTGGAGTTGATTTACTCACCGGAGAAGATGGAGGCGGCGAAGATGACCGGAGATGGAGGCGGCGAACCCTAATCAAAACCCCCCAAAGCTTCTGTCCATTATCAGACCCCATTTCCAATTACAAGCCCTCAATCGGAGAAGATGGAGTTGATTTACTCACCGGAGAAGATGGAGGCGGCGAAGATGACCGGAGATGGAGGTGGCGAACCCTAATCAAAACCCCCCAAAGCTTCTGTCCATTATCAGACCCCATTTCCAATTACAAGCCCTCAATCGGAGCTCCCATTAACATCCCAAAGCTTCGAGAAAGGGGTAGCAACCGGATTTAAGAAATCAAAACTGAACCTCAATCGGAGCTCCCATTACCTCTATGGTTTAGATGATTGAATCTCAAATCCAAAACTGAACCTCAATCATTCGAACCCAGATTTAAGAAATCAAAATCCCAATCGGAGGTGAGATTGACACTGTGAAGGTGCCCAGAAAGTGATGAAGATGAAGCAACTGTGATGGTTTGGGGGTTTTGAGGGATTTACTAGGGTAAATTACAAGTTTGCTTCCTATTAAAATATTCTTTTTAATAATAATAATAATAATAATAATAATAATAATAATAATAATAATAATAATAATAATAATAATAAAAAGAAGCAAATAATAAGAAAAAATTGCAAAAAAGGTCCTTTATACTTAAAAAGACGAAAATGCCCCTGACTTAACGGAACCACTTAACGGATTCTGTTAGAAAGGACCTTAAATGCAACTTTTCGGTACATAAAGGACCCAATTTGCAACGTTTTCGAAAAAAGGACGATAACTGCAATTTGGGGATAGTTAAAGGACCATCTATGCAATTAACTCTAAAAAAAATTATATAAACTAAAGTGAAAAAAATAAATTTATAGTATAGCACCCAATTAAATAATAAGTAATAAGTAAATAAAATTAAAAACCCAATTGGTCATTTAGTTTATTAATTAAAAAAACTCAATTTTTAGCCCAATATTAAACCTAATAAACTGGCCAATATTTTTAAACCAATAACCCTTATTAACATATCTTTCTTAAACACAATATATAATCATTCAATTAAAATTACTTAACTGAAGCAAAACACAAAAATATTCAATTCAAGAACAAAGTCAAGAACTAAAACGTGAAATAAGAAATCAAATTTAAGTCTGGTTGAAGTTATTCAATTATATAAAATGTATTTGAACATGTAAGGATATTCAATTACCAAATCTTTAGCGGACCTAGGTTGGTGCTAGCTATGGCACGACCAACTAGGGATGAGCTTGGTTCTGAAATCGATTTGAACCCGAAAAACTCTGGGTCAATCTCAGTTTTACTTTTACAAAAATACAAAGAAAAAAAAAATACAAACTTAGAACAGACCAAACCGAACCAAATTCGGTTGAATCGAAAACCTAAATAAGGGAATTTTAGGAACCATAAACTGACTTGACAGTACGGCCGATTTGGTTCATGCCGAACAAATTTTTTCCTCATCCCCACATGCAAGCGATCCCATTCAGAATAATTTGATTCATAGTTTAACATTTTTTCATTTTCTATTGTTTGTGTAGTTGATCAATTTGTTTTAGCGCAATGCTTGATCCTCATTTTATGCAATCTTTTTAAGAAATTATATTGAAAAAAATGTAACTCTCATTTAAGCAAATCAATTTGTAGTATCATTATTGTTTGTTAGTTTATTCCAAACTAAATAAAACAATAAAAAAGTTTTCATATTATAAGCCCATGTTATAAACCCAGATGAACCAAGATTGTTTGTTTACTTCTCAATGGAATTATTAATAAGTTATTCAACGGTAAAATGTCATCTCAATGATTACATTAAAAGTTACACATACAGGAATCGTAAAATCTACTATTGCTTGGGCCAAAACCCCAAACACAGTTAGTTACCCAAAATTTGAATATTAAAGCTTAACCATCGGTAGATTTGCCTTTTATAATTTACATATAGTGGTTTTAAATTTTAATAATAAAACAGTATTTTTGGCTTTTTGTAGCTTTTGTTGGGCTTGGATAGCAAATGAACAATTTGTGAATGATGTAAATTGTAATTAGTGAATGCTATACACTTTTGTATAAGGTGTCAATATTGTACTTATACGCGTTTTGTATGGTCAAAAGCTTTGTTTTATATATATATATATATATATATATATATATATATATATATATATATATATATATATATATATATATATATATATATATATATATATATATATATATATATATATATATATATATATATATATATGGTTCGTGTGAGTACCTAAAATATGCAGAGTACCGTGAGTACCTGTGAACACACGAGTTTCAGATGTGAACTTGCTCCGAAAAAAAGTTTTTTTTGAATTTTTTTTTTCATATTCATTTAGATACAAATAATATAAGGTTATTCGTAAAAAATTATATACATTTACACTTTTTATCATCTTAAAAGTCATGTGAACGTGAAAAAATTCATGTGAACATGCTTAGTTGTGAACACACGTTCACAACAGTACAGTTCATGTGAACACTAACGTTTCACATAGTTCTAGTGTGTGTTTATGTGTGCTTTTATGCAAGTACTCTTGTATTATTAATTTAAACATTATTATGAAAAAAATTTCAAAAAAAATGATTTTAAGCGAGGTACCTCCGGTACTCCGCAAAACTAGTGGTATTCATTTGAACCCAAATCTATAATATAATATAACATAATAAATGGATTTTTGTGCAAAAGACTCGCTAGTTGGATCATTTTTGTGATTAAAACTCACAATCATTTTTCATTACATAAAAAACCCCAAACTGACTAAAACTTATAAGAAGAAGGTTTTTTAATGACTTGCTACCTGATGAACCGATTACAATATGCTAACCAACCATTTGTCTCCAAAGAACTTTTTTTCTAGCGAACTCATTTGTCTGTATTTTAGGACTCAAATTCACATTTCTTGTTGATTTCTTTGTTTAAATCTGATTTTTGTTGGAATTTACTTTTTCGGAGAAATTCCAGTGGTCATTGATTACTTGTCGACGGCGGCCTATGACTTTTAGTCGGTTACAATAATATCCCAATTCCGTGAGATTTTGTCGGTTGAGAGTTTTTTGTGCAATTAAAAATGATTAGTGATTTAATCACAAAAATGGTTCAACTTGAGGGTTTTTTTTTTGCACATTTATCCCTATAATAAACTTTTATTAATCTAGTTTAAAATACGTACAATAAGTTTAATAACATCACAAGATTTGTTTTTATTATACCTGCAATACGTGTGGGGATTGAGATATAAGTGGCACAGATTGTTATTTTAGTGGATTATTAATAGTTATGAGATCACGGATTTAAATGGGTTAAAATGATATTAATATTGAAATATGATATCGGGTTTGGATATTTGGGTACCGAGTTACTAAAAATAGAAAGTATATATGTACGGCTTGATTTGAGTCTCCTCCTTCCTTTCCTTTGGCATCAAGTAAAGTGTGTGTGCACTGTGTGTATTCTAGAGCCAGCAGGAAACCTTCTAAGCTGTGCTGTGAATTCATTGTTGAGATCATCATCTTCACTTTCGAGTTCTTGGAGTACCAAGGTAATAAGTTATTGGATTTGGTTGTTGAAATTCGAATTATGTGTTATTGAATCGTGGAATTAGCTTAACAGCCTATAGGTGATAGCAATGTATTAGTTATATGAGTTTTTATGGTAAGAGTTGAGTTTGGGAGATGAATTCTCCCTGGAATAGCCATGAAAGCGAACCAGAGTGTTTCTGCTCATCTGTGATCGTGCTCGCGATCCCCTGAGCGCAGCCGCGCAGAGCATAGCGCGGGCGGGAAAGTGTGGGCAGTGATTGTGAGCGTGGCCAAGATCCTGAGCGCGACAGCAATGGCATGAACACGACCGCGATCCCATGAGCGCGGCCGCAATGGGTACAAGCGTGGGCTGCGACCCGGTTATTTGGGTCAGATTCGGGTTTTGGGCTTTGAGGCCCGTTTAGGGTTACTTCTGAGGTCTGATTCAGTTGTAGGGTCATATATGGGTTTGTTGGGTGTATCAGTTTGGATTTGTATTAATAACTGGGATCCGTTATATGTGTACAGGGTCGAGACAGCAGCGAGTGGGCAACGATATAGATCAGGCGAGTTTGGTTGGAACAAATTGGGTTTAAAAGGGATACTTTATGGATTTAATCAACGAGAGAATTTCATATTTTTAAATGGTTTAATAATAATTAATTAGATATTTGAACACATATATTTCAATGATTTAATAAAACTAATAAGCATTAAATTCAATGATTATTTACTATGATTCCAATAATCTAATAAGGTTTTTAATCACATATGCATGTAAGTACGATATGATGTAAAGGTTTTTGCGATGGAATATGTGTAACAACACTTATCGGTCAATATTTTTATAAGGAAGAATTTCATATATACGCCTACAAAACTTCATAATATCATATATACCCAACCTAAAATTTTAATATTATATATATCCCTCCTAAACATCATAATATCATATATACCCAATTTTAATTATTAAGATCACATATATCCCTCTTTAACATCACTAATATCATTTATACCCAAATTCATTGATTTAATTATTTTTAAAATATTTAAAACTCATAATTAATATTGCTTATTAATTAATGACCATTATACCCTTACTCATTTCTTCTTTCAACTACTAAGCTGCAAAATGTCATATTTATCCAACTTCAATTAAAATATCATATCCCTTTTAATAATTTTATATAATTTATTTTTGTAAACATTACTAAATAAATTCTTCAAACTAAAACAAATTAACATTAAAAATAAATATAAAAAAATTGTATCATGTTCTTACTCGTTTTTAATCAAATCGTATCGTCTTATTATATTTTCTTATTTGTTTATTTTTTCTATGGTAATCTATATACAATTAACTGATTACATAACTTTGAAAGAATATAATATGTAATCAGTTAATTGTATATATATTACTGTAGAAAAAAAACAAATAAGAAAATATAATAAGACGATACGATTTGATTAAAAACGAGCAAAAACATGATACAATTTTTTATATTTATTTTTAATGTTAATTTGTTTTAGTTTGAAGAAGTTATTTAGTAAAGTTTACAAAAATAAATTATATAAAATTATTAAATGTAACACCCACAATTCTCACACAAATGTCACGTCAATACAATACACAGGTGGCAATATCACAATTATCTCGTAATGCACATGTCACAGGATTAGCGGAAAACACTGTAAATTAAAACTTTAACACAGGAGTCGTACATCATGTCATAGTCTGATACTGATACATAAACACAACTGAGTACTGATAAACATGGATTACTGAAAGCTAACATAACACTGATCAAGTACGAGATACAGATAACAGCTCTAAAGTCTAATATCATAAAAAGTCAACACCCGCAACTCTAAATTGCCCCGATCCCTACTTCGGCTGATGCGACTGCGATACCACGGTATGACTACCTGAGACACACAGGACTCGAAAACATAAGCTGAACAGCTCGTGAGTACGCGAGGGTTAGACACTGCAGGTAAGCACATATAACATACACAACACATATATCTCGTCACACACATGCAACTCGATGCATAACACATATCTCTGCTCAAAAGGGGACGCCGTTCCCCAGCTAACAGGCCGCACACAGCAGCGGTTAGCTACTCAATAGGCACAGGAGCGACCTGGCAATATCACTACCGTATATATACAGCCTCATATCTCGTGACTGGTTAGGGACAGTCAGCCTGCGCGATCACATATCGCGGACACCTGCAATTCAAACACACATATAGCACGTATAGGGTAGAGAAACTCATACCTGCACCGTATTTCTGTCTCACATACACAATCACAACACATAACTGACTCATAAAAGACTACGCGCGTTTTGTAAAGAACTCGAGTACTCACCGATTACCCGAAACTTGATTGAAACCCGAAACTCTAATGCGGCTCGGCACGTGATCGGCTAGAACCTGTAAACACCACGGACCTCACATGTTAACACGACTCAATAACCACGCAACTCAAGTCAAACATAACTATCGCAATCAATATAAACCCGAAACATACCCGAACGGATAACCGATCCCCGAAACTCTTTTACGGGATTCCTATCGAGATCCAAAATCCCAAACAACTCAATTCAACAACATCCCAAAGGAACCCGACTACTAACGACTCAAGGCTTCCTCATATTGAGCAAACCAAATTTCTCCTGCAGACTGAATTCCGCGCCGCGCCCTCCTGCAGTCGCGCCCCGCGCCCGCTTCCTTTTGCGCGTCGCGCCGCGCCCCCCTGCGCGCCGTGACCAAGCGCCTGCTCCCAGCTTTGCTCTTCGACCTCCATAGCTGAACCAGGGGTTTTTAACCCCTCCTCACCCGATTTTAGCAACAAAAATACACATAACTCATATATATACATCTCCTAACTTACAAAAACCAATTCCCTCATATAACACAACATATCTCAAGATTTTAGCTACTCAAAATCAAGAATCCATACCTCAAGGTCCTCAAGAACTTCAACAAGATGAGGATGATCAAAGTTCCTCAACAAAATCCAAAGCTGGAAATCAAATTCCTTCAGCTGGAGCTCCCACACAAAGCACACACACTCTTTTAGAAATATCTCAAAATGGATAAGGGAAGAGAAAGGGAAGGCTGCACTTATACGTCTCTATCTCTTATCCGGTTCCGAACCCATTAAACCCGAACCCGATATCACTTTTTCACAATTAATATCCTTTTAATCCATTTAACTCCACGAACTCAAGGAGATTATTAATCCGCCAATTATTAGCTCGGAGACACGTATCACTTAATCTTGACGTGTTAAATCCACGAAATGGAATTTAATTGGAACACGCAATAATAATAAATAAATGAGCCAATAAATTAAATCCACGTACCAGGCTCAAATTAGGGATGTTACAAATCCTCTCCTCTTAAAAAGATTCCGTCCCGGAATCTAGCTCAAACTCGGGAACAGCTGTGGATATCGACTTCTCATCTCGGCCTCGGGCTCCCAGGTGGCACTAGTACCCTTATGATGCCTCCACTGAACAAGTACTAGCGCGATCTCTTTATTCCGCAATCTCTTCACTTTACGGTCAGTAATCGCCTCAGGATGCTCGACATATCTCAGATGATTATCCACGGTGATCTCGGATAACGGCACAAACTGATCATCCTTGGCCAGACACTTCCTCAGATGACTCACATGAAATGTATCATGAACTCCGGCCAACTCGGGAGGCAACCTCAATCTATACGCCTGATCTCGGACTCTGGCAATAATCTCAAACGGACCGATGTACCGCGGACCAGCTTACCTCGATGCCTGAATCTAATAACTCCTTTCCACGGCGATACTTTCAGCATCACACGGTCCCCAACACTAAACTCGAGCTCAGTCAGACGACCATCGGCATAACTCTTCTGCCGGCTCTGTGCCACTCTCATATGCTCGCGGATCACTGCCACTTTATCACTCGTCTCCTGTAACAACTCGGGCCCACTGATAGGTCGCTCGCCGACCTCGCCCCAACACACCGGGGTTAGGCACTTACGCCCATACAGTGCTTCAAATGGAGCCATCTTGATGGAGGAATGGTAGCTGTTGTTGTACGCAAACTCGACCAACGGCAAGTGAACGTCCCAACTACCACTGAAATCGATCGCACAAGCTCGGAGCATATCCTCGAGAGTCTGATTCGTCCGCTCTGTCTGCCCGTCTGTCTGAGGTCTGTACGCTGTACTCAACTGAACTCTCGTTCCCAACTCGCGCTGAAAGCTCTGCCAGAACCTCGAAGTAAACCGCGTATCTCTATAAGACGTAATCGACATCGGAACGCCGTGCCTCGACACTATCTCACTGATATATAACCGAGCTAACTGGTCCATAGCGATGGTGCCTCTCACCGCCAAGAAATGAGCACTCTTAGTCAACCGATCTACAATCACCCAGATCATGTCATTGCCTCGAACGGTGCGCGGAAGTCTAACGATGAAGTCCATCGTGATATGATACCACTTCCACTCTGGGATCTCTAGAGGCTGTAAATGCCCGTGAGGCTTCTGATGCTCGGCCTTGACTCGCAGACAAGTCATTCACTCCTCGACATATCGGCCCACATCTCTCTTCATCCCTGGCCACCAATAGAACTCGCGCAGATCTCTATACATTTTGGTGCTCCCGGGGTGAATGGATAATCTCGAATGATGCGACTCATCTAAAATCAACTGCCGCAGATTACCGACTCTCGGAACCCAAACCCGATCATGAAACGTCCATAAACCTTTGCTATCTCTGCTCAACATCTCAAGCTGCCCCGCAAGACGCTCTCTCTTCACATTCTCCGCCCGCAATCCCTCTAACTGAGCATGCCTCAGACTCTCCACAAGAGTCGATGTGACCTCGAGCCCGCTGCTCGGGAAACTACTGTCTGACCGCACGCCTTGCGGCTCAACGCATCGGCCACCACATTGGCCCTACCCGGATGATACTGAATCTCGCAGTCATAATCTTTCAGTAACTCGAGGCTGCGCCGCTGTCTCATATTCAGCTCCTTCTGACTGAACAAATACTGAAGACTCATATGATCGGTATACACTACAAATCGCGAACCGTACAGATAATGACGCCATATCTTCAACGCAAACACTATCGCGTCTAACTCAAGATCGTGCATGGTATGATTCTCCTCGTAGGTCTTCAGTTGTCGCGACGCATATGCAATCACCTTGCCTCACTGCATTAGAACACAACCCAACCCGGTACCTGACGCATCACAATAGACCACGAAATCCTCTATACCCTCGGGCAATGCTAACACCGGAGCCTGACATAACCGGGACTTCAGCTCCCTGAAGGCCGACTCCTGCTCATCGGACCACACGAAAGGAACGGACTGCCGTGTCAATCTCGTCAACGGCCTGACAATCCTCGAGAAGTCCTGAATGAAGCGGCGATAATACCCGGCTAATCCCAGAAAGCTGCGAACCTCAGGCACAGTCTTCGGCGGCTCCCAACTCATCACGGCCTCTATCTTTGCCGGATCCACTGAGATACCCTCGGCGCTCACAACATGCCCCAGAAACTGGACCTCGCGCAACCAGAACTCACACTTGGAGAACTTCGCATAAAGTCGCTCCTCTCGCAGCACAGTCAAAACCTCTCGCAAGTGTTGCTCGTGGTCGTCGGCAATCCTCGAATAAATCAAAATGTCATCGATAAAGACAATCACGAATCGGTCCAACATATATCTACACACCCTATTCATCAAATCCATGAATGCCGCGGGTGCGTTAGTCAGTCCGAAAGGCATGACTAGGAACTCATAATGGCCATATCTCGTCCGAAACGCAGTCTTCGACACGTCCTCGTTTCTGACTCTCAGCTGATGATACCCTGATCTCAAGTCAATCTTCGAGAAGAAACTCGAACCCTGTAGCTGATCGAACAGATCGTCGATACGTGGAAGCGAATAACGGTTCTTCACCGTCACTCTATTCAACTCTCGATAGTCAATACACATCCGCATGGAACCGTCCTTCTTCTTCACAAATAGCACTGGAGCTCCCCACGGGGACGAACTCGGACGGATAAATCCACGATCCAGCAACTCCTGAAGCTGTGACATCATCTCTCTCATCTCGGTAGGTGCCAGCCTATAAGGCGTCTTCACAATAGGCACCGCTCCAGGGATAAGGTCGATACGGAACTCGACCTGACGATCTGGCGGTAACCCAGACAACTCCTCTGGGAATACCTCAGGGAACTCTTGAATCACGGGTATATCCGCTAAGGTCTTCTTCTCCAATCTGGTGTCAACGACATAAGCCAGAAAGGTCTCGCACCCCTTCGCTACATATCTCTGAGCTCGGGCCTTCGAAACAATACCGATCTCGCCTCGGCGCCTCTCGTCGTACACTGTCACCGTCTCACTGTCTGAAATGGGTATCCGGACCATTTTCTTCGCACACAAAATGTCGGCCTGCCTGGCTGTCATCCAGTCCATACCCACTATCACGTCAAAACTGCTAATCTCTATCGGCAGTAGATCGATCAAAAACCGGTGAGTATCTATCTCAAGGACACAGTCTCGAAATACTCGGCTCACTAACGCTGTACTACCATCTACCCTCTCAACAACTAACGACACAGATAAAACAGTAGGAGGCACAGAAAAGTAGGCACAAAACACAACAGACACATACGAGCGATCCGCTCCAGAATCAAATAAAACACGAGCACTAAGCCCGTTCAGGATATACGTACCGGAAACAACGTCGGTGGACTCGCGGGCCTCCTTTGCCGTAGCCTGAAATACTCTACCCCTGCCTCTGGGCGCTGACTCACGGCGGCTCGAAGATGACGGCTCAGCTCTGGCACTGCTGGTACTCGCTCCCTGTACGACAGGTGGCGCATCTGGACAATCTCTCACAATATGACCTGGCCTCCCACAGCGGAAGCACAGGGAATCCCTCGAAGTACACGTAAAAGATGTGTGGCCATACTGACCACAGCGGTAACATCTGGGCTGCTCCGGTATACAAGGACCGGAATGGCGACGGCGACACCTCGGACAGTCTCTCTCTCCAGCTGAACTGTCTGCCCGACTCCCTGACGGCTGGGACCCCTGTCCCACGCTACTCTGACTCTGGCTGGGAGCACTGTATTGGGAAGTCTGCCCCTGACTCTGACTGGCCGTCCCTGACCCCTGATACTGCCCGGACCTCCTGGACCTACGGTCTCTGCCTCTGTCTCTATCTCTACGAAATTCCGAACCCTGCCCCTGAACCTGCTGCCGCTCAGGCTGTCTCTCCCTCTGAAAATCCTGGGGCTCTCGATAATAGCTACGGGACTGCTCGGACGTCTCTGTCCTCTGTCTCTGGGATGGAGGCTGACCCCTCTGTCTCTCGATCTCTCTCTCTCTGACACGAGCCAACTCCAAGGCTCTCGCAAACGTCGGGGTATCATGAAGCCGAACGAACTCCCGAATGTCAGATCTCAACCCATCGATAAAGGCATCGGCCTTACGGACCTCTGTATCCACGTGCTGGGGTGCAAACTGGGCATACTCATTAAACCTATCCACGTACTGCTGAACTGACATACTGCCCTGCTGAAGGTGCAAGAAACGACGATCCATGTCCCGGCGCTCATCCCGGGGAATATACTGAAGCTCGAAGATAGCACGGAACTAATCCCACGACATGGCATAAGCTGCAGCTGTAGTCATAGACGACTCAATGGACTTCCACCACTGTGAAGCCCATCCTTTCAGCTGATAAGTCGCATAGCCGACCATATCACGAGGATCGACATGGGTAACTCGAAATGCCGCCTCTATCTCTCCCTCCCAAGCCATAGCCGCACCCGGCTCACCACCGCCTCGGAACTGAGGTGGGACTCCTGCCATAAAGTCCTTAAAGGACCCACCTCGCGGAGCAGAAGAAGAAGATGCCCCAACCCCCGTCTCAACACTCGTAACTGGCGGCGGATCAGATCTCTGTCGCTGCTGATCTCTCTCTCTATCCCTCTCTGTAGAACTCAGTCAAAACTGCCAACATCTCTGACCGGCGGACATACTCGTCTCCCGCTGGTCTCTCTGGCCCTGAACCCTCTCCATGATCTGCCATAACTACCTGCACATATCACAAAGGTAAGATAACAGATCGACCACCCAGCGTTATACAATAAGCTAGGTCAGTTAATTCCGCTAAACTCAGTCTCAGGGAAGAATCCCACGGATCTGAACACGGTAAGAGCTCAAGCATCCACTGATACTCAATACTGAAACCACAAGCTCTGATACCAAGCTGTAACACCCACAATTCTCACACAAATGCCACGTCAATACAATACACAGGTGGCAATATCGCAATTATCTCGTAATGCACATGTCACAGGATTAGCGGAAAACACTGTTAATTAAAATTTTAACACAGGAGTCATACATCATGTCATAGTCTGATACTGATACATAGACACAACTGAGTACTGATAAACATGGATTACTGAAAGCTAACATAACACTGATCAAGTACGAGATACAGATAACAGCTCTAAAGTCTAATATCATAAAACAGTCAACACCCGCAACTCTAAATTGCCCCGAACCCTACTTCGGCTGCTGCGACTGCGATACCACGGTATGACTACCTGAGACACACAGGACTCGAAAACATAAGCTGAACAGCTCGTGAGTACGCGAGGGTTAGACACTGCAGGTAAGCACATATAACATACACAACACATATATCTCGTCACACACATGCAACTCGATGCATAACACATATCTCTGCTCAAAAGGGGACGCCGTTCCCCAGCTAACAGGCCGCACACAGCAGCGGTTAGCTACTCAATAGGCACAGGAGCGACCTGGCAATATCACTACCGTATATATACAGCCTCATATCTCGTGACTGGTTAGGGACAGTCAGCCTGCGCGATCACATATCGCGGACACCTGCAATTCAAACACACATATAGCACGTATAGGGTAGAGAAACTCATACCTGCGCCGTATTTCTGTCTCACATACACAATCACAACACATAACTGACTCATAAAAGACTACGCGCGTTTTGTAAAGAACTCGAGTACTCACCGATTACCCGAAACTTGATTGAAACCCGAAACTCTAATGCGGCTCGGCACGTGATCGGCTAGAACCTGTAAACACCACGGACCTCACATGTTAACACGACTCAATAACCACGCAACTCAAGTCAAACATAACTATCGCAATCAATATAAACCCGAAACATACCCGAACGGATAACCGATCCCCGAAACTCTTTTACGGGATTCCTATCGAGATCCAAAATCCCAAACAACTCAATTCAACAACATCCCAAAGGAACCCGACTACTAACGACTCAAGGCCTCCTCATATTGAGCAAACCAATTTCTCCTGCAGACTGAATTCCGCGCCGCGCCCTCCTGCAGTCGCGCCGCGCCCGCTTCCTTCTGCGCGTCGCGCCGCGACCAAGCGCCTGCTCCCAGCTTTGCTCTTCGACCTCCATAGCTGAACCAGGGGTTTTTAACCCCTCCTCACCCGATTTTAGCAACAAAAATACACATAACTCATATATATACATCTCCTAACTTACAAAAACCAATTCCCTCATATAACACAACATATCTCAAGATTTTAGCTACTCAAAATCAAGAATCCATACCTCAAGGTCCTCAAGAACTTCAACAAGATGAGGATGATCAAAGTTCCTCAACAAAATCCAAAGCTGGAAATCAAATTCCTTCAGCTGGAGCTCCCACACAAAGCACACACACACACTCTTTTAGAAATATCTCAAAATGGATAAGGGAAGAGAAAGGGAAGGCTGCACTTATACGTCTCTATCTCTTATCCGGTTCCGAACCCATTAAACCCGAACCCGATATCACTTTTTCACAATTAATATCCTTTTAATCCATTTAACTCCACGAACTCAAGGAGATTATTAATCCGCTAATTATTAGCTCGGAGACACGTATCACTTAATCTTGACACGTTAAATCCACGAAATGGAATTTAATTGGAACATGCAATAATAATAAATAAATGAGCCAATAAATTAAATCCACGTACCAGGCTCAAATTAGGGATGTTACATTAAAAGTGATATAATATTTTAATTTCAGTTGGATAAATATGATATTTTGAAGTTTAGTAGTTGAAAGAAGAAATGAGTAACGGTACAATGGTCATTAAATAATAAGCAATATTAATTATGAGTTTTAAATGTTTTAAAAGTAATTAAATTAATGAATTTGACTATATATGATATTAGTGATGTTTAAGAGAGATATATGTGATATTAATAATTAAAATTGGGTATATATGATATTATGATGTTTAGGAGGGATATATATGATATTAAAATTTTAGGTTGGGTATATATGATATTATGAAGTTTTGTAGGGGTATATATGAAATTCTCCTTTTTTATAAACATAACCCTAATTAGGCTTGTTTAGGTTAGACACCAAAGGGTTTATTAGGAAAAAAACCAACATGTTTTCACGTTTTTTGCGTTTTTGTCCTTCCATGTTATTTTTTTCCATAAAAAACCTTAAGTTATTTTTTTCTTTTTGGTTTAGTGAAATTTGGACATTAGACCCCGGTTATAATTTGTGAACCGGGTTTTAAAAAACTGAAAAACCGGGGTCTAATGTCCAAATTTCACTAAACCAAATAGAATAGAATAACTTGAGGACTTTTATGGGAAAAAAAACATGAAGGGACGAAAACGCAAAAAATATGAAAACATGTTAGTTTTTCTCATAATAAACCCGACACTAAACATATAACTGGTTTCACAATTTACATGTTATAAATAATATGTATATTAATAAAGGTAAAGGACACCATTTAAAGTAGGGGTGTGCACGGTTTGGTTCAGTTAGTAGTTAACATGTGAATCGTGTTTTCGGTTTCGGTTATCTGGTCTTCGGTTACCCGCGGTTCGGTCCACGGTTTCCCGTTATATGCTTAAAAACAAATAAATATATAGAAATATATCTTTTTTAAGCACAAATTCTTTTTAAGTTCAAAATCATAGTAAACTATTTATTTATAAATCTTAAAAGTTACACTAAATTTATTTAATAAAACAATTAAAATAAAAAAATCATGTAAAAATCTAGTATTTAATGTATTAGAATGTCTAAATTAAATTACAATTAGATACTACTAACGTGTATATGTATAATCGGTTCGGTTAAAATCGCCCCGTGATGTTTTGGTTTTGGTTATTTTCGGTTTCGGATCAAGCGGTTTAAGCGGTTCGGCTCGGTTTTCCGGTTTTATTTGAACACCTCTAATTTTAAGAACGTATTTTTGAGGAACCAATAGAACTTGATGTGTAAATTGTTGACAAGGAAAAAGACAATGATAAATGATATTGTTTTTATGTAATTAATCGATACATAACTTATTAAGATGTCATGATGCTGATTTGGGGTTGTTTGTTTAGTTCTTAATAGAATCATTAAGAACTCATTCAAAAGTAAAATGATCTCTTAATGATTTCATTAAGAGGTAAACAAACAAGATCTTAGTATTTGACGTACATTTTACAAGAAGAAAATAATCATATGTAACTTGTAGTTACAGGACAAATTAAAAAGGACGATGCTCTGGTATATAGACACTATATTTCACGATATTGTGTCACTACGGTGTATATTAGCCATCTTATTTATCATGCAGTTGCAAAATAACTGTTTCACTGGTTAAAAACTTAAAATAGAGTTATTTTAATTTAAAAATTGCATATAGTATTATTTTGAATGATAAACTATCCTACTACTACTCCTAAACTACTCATTTTGCCCCAAGTGGAGCGTTTAGATATTACTTTTTCCACCTAAATGTCTTCTTGCCTCCAACGGAAGTCTATCACCAGGGTCATTCCGTTAGGGGCCCTGTGCTATAATGTGCTATAAATTTAAACAGGTCCCTAAATACGAATGTTTTAAACGTATAAAAGATATTACTAATACAAATAATGATATAATTAAATATCCAAAAAAGTAATATAAATATATCAAGTTGTGTTTATTTAGTTAATGTGACATCTTTTAGAAAAATAAATTGGGTTTGACGTTTTCATGCTGCACAAGAAAGAATAAAGTATCGATGAGGTCCTGTGCGGTCGCCCCTATTGCACACCTCAAAAACCGGCTCTGCATATCACCCTCATATTAAATGGGCTAAACCCAATTGGTAAACCTTGCATATAGTGATATAGGTGTACGTTATATATTACAATTATGCTACTGAATCTAGACTTATGTTTGGGGACATATATAAAAATAATGTAATGATTGAAATCAATGGAATATCTAAATGCAATATTTAAACTATAACATTAAACAAAAAATGCTATATTTATTTCGCAGGCAAATAATGATCATACTGATATAAAAATGAACCATAACATATAAAGTCTTGCTATGATGATATGATGGCGTATCCAATTTAATTTAAAGATACTTGGTATTAAGTATTTCATGCTTCTAAGTGAAGTTTTGTAAATTGGCTATTCAATATTAATAGCTAGACCTACCTATAGTACTACTACTCGATTCTATTATTAATTGATCGAAAATATTAGGTAGTGTTTAGTTAACGAAAACTAGTTATTCTTCAATTTCAGTTTTCAAGTTATAGTTTTCGAAAAAAAACAAGGGAATCTATAAAAAGTGAAAACTTGTCTAGATGATAAAGTTTTAGTTTAAAAAAAAATAAGATTAATAATTATAAAATAAGAAATATAGAACATGTGATAGAAAAGTAAGAGATAGAAAAAGATTATTATAAAGTAATAGAGAGTAGGAAATAAAAAAGTAAGAAAAAGAGTATGAAAAGTGGCATTTTAGAAAGTGAAATGAAAATTTATGAAATTGTTGTTAAGTAAACAAGTTTTTATTTTTTTTTTGAAAAGTGATATGGAAATTTTCGGTAACTAAACACATTTTTACTTTTTTCTAGACGTCAAACTAGCTTACTCCTATTCATAATCTACACCTATACCCCAAGTGGGAACCATAGAACTTATAGTCACCACCTAAATTCCAACTTGCCTTTTACGAGAGTCGAATCCGTGACATTTATCACCGCTCATACCAAATGGCCTAATCCCATTGGTATTCAGTTTTTAAATTGAATATAGATTACCTATGATTTTGTATATGATTTCAGTTTTTACGATTATTTGAAAGATTTTAAATCCAAGTTACATATTTATAAATAGGAGGCTTAGTTCATTCCGTAAACACACACCAACTATTCAATCCATCATTTATGGTAGAGGATTAGTGGAAGATCAATATTCGATTAAAGAGTTGAAGTGATGAAAAATCTATGACATCGTTCTCTTTCAACTCAAGCAAGAATTCTTATCGTGTTTTTATATACGACTTTCATAATTATTTAACATGATCATTAGATTTCTTGACAAAATATTTAACAGGACATATAATTCATTTAATTGTATTAATTTAATTGAGATTGTAGCCTTTTTAAATGATGATGTAAAGGTTATGAATTTAAATCTTCCATCAACATTGATCAATATATAAACAATTTCATTGGTAAAATTCATTTTTAAAATAAAAGATGGAATACATATGTTTTTAATTCATTACCAAAAGAATTTGAATTCTGGAAGACATAGAATTTATAATAAATATATATATATATATATATATATATATATATATATATATATATATATATATATATATATATATATATATATATATATATATATATAGGTTCAAGATCTATGGAAAACCATCTTTGACTGGAAAACTGGAAAACCATATTAAATGCACATGTTCATTACGGTAAAATGTTAAATTTATTGCACAACTACAATATACATATGTTCAGATGTGTATTATTATTGACTAGTTCACATAATTTACATGTTCATTAGGATAAAATGTTCCATTTCATGCAAAATAGCAATATGCACATGTTCAAATGTGCAATATGCACGAACATGTGTATATTACGCATTTTTGCATGAAATTAAACATTTTGTCTTAACGAACATGTAGATGATATGAATTAGTTAATCATAATGCAATTTTGAACATATGTATATTATAATTTTACATGAAATTTAACATTTTATTAAAATGAACATGTGCATTTGATATGGTTTTCCAGTTTTCCAGTCTAATATAGTTTTCCATGGATCTCGACCCTATATATATATATATATATATATATATATATATATATATATATATATATATATATATATATATATATATATATATATATATATATATATATATATATATATATATATATATACATATACATGTGTGTGTTTTCTAAACATGAGTCATATGATTTACATCTTTTATCGAACCTTTTAATGGAGGCTTCGAGAGGGTTGATTATTATTTTTTATTTTTTGAAGGAATGTAAAAGATATGAAGGTGACCATTGGATGAAAAGCATAAAGGCCTACCACTTCAATTCATCACATCTCCGTTTGATTTCTTTTTTTGGGAATAATTTACACTTAAATTATTTTACTTAAAGTGGGAAAAAAGTTGTGTATACCCTATACCTTTCATTCTCTCACTTCCAATATATTTTACCAGGTTATGTAACTACATATTACATGGATAATTTTTAAAAAATAATTAGTTATATAATATGTATGTAAACTTAAAATTAAATTCATATAAATGTTAGTTATTATAAAATAAATACAAGAAAAGTATAGTAATTTGTCAAAAATACTATATACCTATCTTTTTAAATATACGTGAATAGTATTTATTTTCTAACATTCTTTTAAATTTTTTAAAAAATTTAAAAATAATAAAGTGTATTTATCTTTTCATGACGTTCTTTAATAATATTGTATTTTTTTAAAATATAATCTTATTTATTTTAATATTTTATTTGAAGTTTATAGATAAATTATATAATTTAAGATTTTTAAGTTTAGATTTAGATTGGCTAAAATTAACAAATGTTAAACAGATATAATATGTGGAATTTTGAATTGTATTTAGAAGTAAAAGAAAGAGTAAGGAAGGGGAGGATTTGTAAAATTAAGGAAAGTTGAGGGGTTGAAGTGGCGAAAGGCCAAACTTCCTCCCCTTTCTTCTTAAAGAAGTCGTAGTTCGTGTGTCTTGCTTTGATTGGGTGATCAATGATTGAAGATTGTAGAGCTTGCTATAGATCATCAAAAGCTAGTTGAAGGTGTAAACCTTTCTCTAACTTTTTTTCTTTTTCATCTTCATCATGAGGAACATAAACCCAAATGAGTTTTTAGAAACTTGATCAATGACTCAAAACTCAAATGAGAACAATGTATGATGTTTATAACGTCATTTGGAGTCTTGATAATTGGTATGTAAGATTTGAGTATTGAATATTGAATTTGAACTAAAAAACCCAAGATAGGGCTCAAATGAGTTCTAGGGTCAAAGTGTGTGTCTTTGTATATTTTGAAAGCTCAAAATGAACTACATGTGACGTATATATATGATGGTAGTGATCCCAAGTTATAACATTTACTTTGGTTTAGTTTTGGCAGTTGGGCACATTAAACCCGTAGCCAAGAGGTGAAAACTAAGAGACTTGGTGAGTCGCCTCCACGCACACTTGGATCAGGGTTCAAGATTAGGAAGAAGTCGGATGAGGTAAATGTCCGAATTTCGGACTAATCCGAAAGTGTGATGCGTCCAAAATAGTTAAATTTGAGGTTGAAGGGGTCCTACATTGGTCGACTCAGCGAGTCACCATCAATTCCAATATGGAACTTACAAAAATTAAAGGCGACTCGACGAGTCACTTTGGTTGACTTGCGAGTAGGGGTGTAAACGAGCCGCAGGCTCAGGCTAGGCTCGTTTAGAAAAACCAGACACAGGCTTGAGCTTGAGCTCGGCTTGTTTCAAGCTCTGTATGTGAAGCTCGAGCTCGGCTCAGGCTCGATCGTTTATTATATTTTATATATATTTTATTTATTTAATATATATTATATATTATCAGTTAAAAAATATATTTATATCTGGACTTGTTTAGGCTCGCGAGCTCGCTATTGGATAGAGTTGGCTCAGGCTCTATAACTCGATCTTTCAACGAGTCGAGCTCGGGTGACTCGACTCTTATACCTCTACTCGTGAGTCAAAGCCTACTGTCCAAAAACTTGGCTTTGAGCCATATGACCCTATGCCACTATCTAATACTTGTTTCTTACTTCTAATGGGAGTATATGACGGGCCCTATTACTAGATTGCGGTTTCAGGTTTCACATAGCCCCAAAATGAGTCGATACTTTTAGTTCGAAGTCTGAAACTCCATTTTGGGAGATTTGAGAGTTGTTTAGCATGTTGAGGCTTATGTACCACTTATTTGTGCATGTTATAGGTATTGGAAGGGATTTAAGCGTGGAAATGTGACATAGATTGGTTTTGTCCACCTTGGTGACTGTGTTGAGCTGAGACTTTAAGTATATTAGCCACTGTTAGTTCTAATACTAATATTTCATAATGTTCATTGTATGTTTAAGTTATGTCATTGTATGCTTTATCGGACCTGGTAAATATCATTCCATTATCGTTGCATGCAGTGGCGGATCTAGAAAATTATAAAGCATAAAAATGGTTGAACGATCCAATAAAGCAAAATAATAACCAACATTATACAATAGCTAGCTAAACAACCAACCTGCAATATAAAGAACAAAACAATTTAAAAACAACACTATAATTAATAAAAATGAGCAAAGAAACCGTAAAAAATGACGCAAATGACGCAACCATTCAAAATGTCGTCTTACTTCATCTCTTTGATTACTAGCATTTTTCCTAGAAGATTCTTCACCAATTGAATCGGGTGTTGATGACGAAGATGATAATTTTCTTTTATAAAATATTCTCATCTTTCTGTAAGAATGATTAAATATAAAAATAAAATCTATTCAATTCAACCACTAGTAATATTAATTTAGGTTTTTAAATCCTACAAAGAATTTATAAAACTCAATTCAAGAAGTTCATAACAAATAACAATCATAAATCAACGAAACAACTTAATAAATAGAGAGTTAGGGTTTTTATGATTTTATCAAAACATATTCACTTATCACACAATCACACAATCACACTAGATTATAAAAGTTTAAAAAAACATCAAATTTCTATGGAGATGGCTATTTAATAGAGAGTTAGGGGTCGTTTGGTTCAATGGAATCCGAGGGAATTGGAGGGGAAATGAATCCAATTCCAGTCAATTCATGTGTTTGGTTCAACCATAAAAAGGAATTGGATTCCATCAAAATTGAAATTTTCCAATGCATGAAGGAAAATAACATTCCTTCACAAAATGGATGGAATTCAATTCCTTTTCAAAACAGAAAGTGGTTGATTACAAAAATAGCCTTTACGTTTAACACACTACACGATGTCTAGTCTTACCCCACCCTACCTACCGACCCACCCATCCATACCCACCCACCCTACCCTACCCCATCCCACCCACGTACCCCAATCCTACTTTTGTTATCCAACCTACTCTTACCTACTACCCACCTTACCTACCATTACCTACCTACCTACCCACCCATTACTACCCACCATACCTACCATTACCTACCCACCCACCCCCATACCCCCCCTATCCTACCCCATCCCACCCACCTCTAACCCACCTACCCCAACCCTACCAATGTTATCCAATCTACTCTTACCTACAACCCACCATACCTACCCCTACCCACCTACCCATCCCTCATCCATCATACATTACCCACCCTACCCGACCCGACCACATACCCTACCTACGCTATCCAATCTACTTTTACCTACTACCCATCGTACCTACCACCCATCCCTCATCCACCCTAACCACCCACCCTACTCTACCCTACCCTACCCATCTCATATTATTCCAACTTTATAGACTTATCCACCTCTGCCCACCCACCCTACCCTACCCCATCCCACCCACCTTTACACACCTACCCCTACCTTACCTACGTTGTCCAACCTACTCTTACCTACTACCCACCATACTTACCCCTACCCACCTATCCATCCCTCAACCATCATACGTTGCCCACCCAACCCACCTACCCTTACCCTACCTACGCTATCCAACCTACTACCCACCATACCTACCCCTACCCATCCCTCATCCACCCTACCCACCCAATCTCACCTACCCACCCTACTCCTATTAATCTCATCCTATTCCTACCTTAGAGACTTATCCACCTCTACCCACCCATCCCATCCTACCCTACCAACGAATTATGAAATTGGATTTCAATATTTTTTTAGCTAACCAAACATGATTTGGATTCCAATTCCAATTCCTTGCAGATTTCAATTCCTTAACAGATTTCAATTCCTTTTAAAACATTCTGCGAACCAAACGCCACCTTAGGGTTTTTACCAAGTCAAGACTACCAAGAGAGATGAGAAATTGAGGGAGGAACCGATGAAGCAGTCAAGCAGCAGTAGGCAATTGAGGGAGGCAGGAGTAGGCGATTGAGGGAGGAACCCTATAAAGCAGCACCGCAGGTCTGAGCAGTAGGCGACTGAGGGACTGAGGTAGGAACCCAGAACCAATTCAGAGATGCGAGAGAAGGAGAATCACAGCAGTAGGCGTCCAGGAGGCAGGAGAATTTGCGTAACAGCGTGAGGGTGTGACTGCGTGATTGAGGGCGTAAAGTAGATAAGTGGGTTGGGTATTTGGGTTAAATGGTTATTGGACTTTTGGGTTGGGGGCTTACTGAGTTTTTAATGGAGGGCCTCAAATATTTTCTATAGAGTTTAAAACAACAACTTGGCAATCCATTGAGGGCCCAGCCCCCTCTTTTGTATGTGTGCGTCCGCCCCTGGTTGCATGCGTTACTCACATCTGGATGAGCTTTGAAATACATGTCACATTTGGGATACTTTGGATTCTTATCTCCCTAATTAACTTTCGTTTGGACTCACCTGGATATCCATGGTTCTATTGGGTTAGATCTAAGCCAAAAATTGAGCAAATTGTGGACTACTCTAAGTCTAAATTGAACAAATATTGTTGACTAAAACTTAAAGTCTAATTTGAGCAAATATTGTGGATTAGGTCCAATTTTAAATTTGAGCAAATACTGTGGACTAGCTCTAAGTCTAAATTGAACATTCACTCATATGGTATGTGTGGTTGTAACATTGAGGGTACTAGCATACACTGTTCAATATGTCATATTTAATCTAACAACTCACTCAACATAATGTTGACAATTTAGTTGTTAACCCTTTTACGGGCACTGACAAGGGTAATTGTTTGGCAACTTCATGTTGATGATTAAGTACTTAGAGGCACCCTGCTTGGCCTCTTCTTTTGGTATACACACTGGACAACGCATTGCTTTTGGAGAAGAAGTTTAAAAGACTTTCTATTCCTTTAGATAAATGTATTTTGGGTTCAAGTCCCTCATTTGACATTACATACATACAATGATAGAACTATTGATAACATTTGGATTGTAACACACTTTATTGAATGTGTAAAACAAAACGGGTTGAATCACGTTGAAGATTTATATTATTATGAAATTTTAATTTGAGTACTGGTCTGCAAGTAATATTCTGTAATTATTGTCAATTTTGGAATGTAACGTATATATTGGTTGTGAGGGTGTTTCGTAATGTATATATTAACATTATAAGTGTGTGTATATATTAACACCGGTTTATGTACCCACGTATTACGTGAATAAATTTTAATAAATACTTTATTATATAAAGTTTATGTAAATATAAAATTAGACATATAAATCTTAAATGTTATTAAAAAAATCAATAATAGTATTGTATTTTATATTTGTCATAATTATTATTTAATAGTAGTTACTTTTTTAACAATTTTTAAAATATATTTTAATTTTAATTTTATATGTATTTAATTGATATGATTTAAAGTTTCAATTTTACACAAAAGTTAATGTTTATATATATTTTATTACAATAAATAAAATGTTATAAATATGATTTTATTAATATTGTATTATATATGTTTACGTTTTACTTATATCTAATATTGTTTGTGATCTTTATTTATGTTTAATATACTTTAAAAAATTTATAACACATAATAGGTTTTTTAATTAGACATAATAAAGTGTATTTATCTTTTCTAGATGTTATTTAATAATTAATATTGTATTTTTATTCATTTATAATAAAATCTTATTTGTTTTAATATTTTATTTGAAGTTTATAAATAAATTATATAATTTAAGGCTTTTCTTTTAAGTTTAAATTTAAATTAACTAAAAATTATCACATGTCAAATAGATAATGATAATAAATAACATAATTAGATGGTGTAAAATAGTGGATAAAATTAACTATTTATGAATGTATATACATATTAGAAATAATAAATTGTATTTATCTTTTATTTTACTTTATTCTAAAGATTATAATTTTATTTATCTTTTTAGGTGCAATGTGGTCACGCCACGTAGCATTTTGTGTTCTCTTTTATTATATATATATATATATAATACAGATAGATTAGTGTTTTGTAATTCTAAAAATTACTCTGAATGAATTATGTAATATACACATTCGCACAACAATATACTCATGAGTTGGCTACGTTTAGTTGGCCAAATTAGTTGAAATATACAAATTTGGTTGGTAGTATGTGTTTAGTAGTAAATATTGAGTAATTAGTCGAATTAACTTTAAATCGAGTTCGGACTACACATTATATTATTACTTTTGAGTATTTTAATTACTCAAGTTGTTGATTTGGGATTAATTGAGAATGCTTGTTAATTAATTAGTAAGTACTAGGAATAAATATCCAATGTTATTGACACAGGTAAGATATTTTACTAAATTCTGGAAACCGAACTGGTACTGTGTCAATCCGGTACAAAAATTTTATACTAATACCGAAATTCTATAATCATTCAGTATTCAGTACTAATTATATGTCTAAAAAATTCAATAACATCCGATTCTGTACCGGTATAGGATATGATAGAAATATATTGACAATATATTGTTTTGCGTAAACTAAAATTAATTATCCATTAATATTGATAATAAATATTATGCGATGATACCATGATTATTAAGAAGCAAAATTATTTTTTAAACATATAATTAAATATTATATAAATTAAAAATTTATTAAATTAGTATATATATTTACGTAACATATATACTTAAAAATCTAGCTTACATAAAATATATAATGAAACATCTTTTAGACTGAAGGGAGTACCCTTCTTCCCGAAAAACATCTTTCTGTACACGTCAGCGCCACATCAGTTTTTCTCTCTCCACCTTTCCCCACCTTTCTTCACCTTTCTAACTAGGAAATACCCACATTTCTTAACCTTTCCATCTTTCTTAATTTTTTTAACATTAAATTAATTTTAACTAACAAAACAAATACTAGAACTAAAATAATTAATTTCATAAATATTTAAAAACTATTACATAAACTAAAAATTAAAAATTACCGAATTAAAATTAAAAAAAATACATAACAATAAATAAAAACTAAAATTACGAATGAACATAAAAAAATACAAACTAGCCGTCTAAATTTGGTATTTTGGCAACAATTACGAAACTGTACGAACGAACGAACAATTACGAAACTAAAAGAAAAAAATACAAACATTTATGAAACTATAATAAGAAACAAAAAATAAAATTATAAAATTATAAAAGTAAAATTATATATACACACACACACGCAGAGACACACACAAGTGTGTTTTCACTGTTTCTACAAAAAAAAAGGAAAAGAAGGGGGAAGAAGAAGGAAGAAGGGAGCTGGCAGGCGGGGTGGAGCGGAAAGGGGAAGCCGCGCGGGGCTCCTTCCAGGGCGGGGCCGCTTGACCAGGGCGGTGTAGCCGCTGGGGATGGTCCGAGGTGGCAAGGCCGCGGGTTGGCGGCTCCAGTACTCCCATCGCTCTTATAATCAAAGTAATAGGCGTCCATAAACATATAATTAAATATCTTATATATTAGTAAAAAAATTGTGAATGGTAAAAAAGATCATATGAATGGTGGGAATAATCATTCAGTTGGATGACCATTCACATAAATGTGCATAAACATTTACATAATTTTTAACGACACAGAAAGTGTGAATGTATGTGAAATTCTTATATCATATGTATAACGTTAAATTAAACATGGTTATAAAAAAAATTTTAAAAACAAGTTTTTTTTAGGGTGGTACCTTGATGCACTTGATTTTGAGAAATACTTTTTCGAACCTGACTATATATATATATATATATATATATATATATATATATATATATATATATATATATATATATATATATATATATATATATATATATATATATATATATATATATATATAGAGAGAGAGAGAGAGAGGGAGGTTCAGTGAAAAACTTGTATGCATCGAGGTACAACGAAACTATACCATCCATTAGATCAAAAATTTGTACGGATTATATTAATGACAAAAAGATAAATAGTTGGACAATTTTTATGCATCTTGTGCATTGCATTAACAAATAAGGTTGGACATTTAGGAAAATGTGCATACCAATGTGCATACCTTATTAAATTTAATATTTTAACAAATAATCCAATAATAAATGCTAAAAAAATTCAATTGATACACTTCCAAATTTAACAAAAATTACCTAAATTCAAAAAATATGATGGAGATATCGATGCATTTCATCGTTCTTCGTGTTCATCTATGCATCATGTGTAAAAAAATGCATTTAACAAAATTACACAAATTCATTTATGAATCGTGTTTATCGTTCATATTTTTCGTTCATCGTTCATCTTTTTTGTTCATCTACAGGGAGCTTCCTTTGGAACTTGGTATATTTGACGCGATCATGCAAGTCTCTCTTATCTCCTTCATGCAATCTTTCCCGCATCTTGCGAGATCATCTTTTTTGTTCATCACCTTTGTCATTGTAGACCGTGATGCATCTTTACTTGGTTGTTCATTGTTGTTCATCATTTATTTATGCATCTCTTGTTCATCATCATCGTCGTCGTTCATCATCATGGTGGCGGCGATGATGATGTGGTTGGTTGAGAGAGAGATATTGATAGATGGGGTGATGTGGTTGGCGATGCACGTGACGATGCTAGTGGTGTGGTTGTCATTGCATGCGACGGTGGTGTTGTGGTTTTGCAAGCCAAGAATGAGAGAGGGGGAAAGTGGTGGCCGGAAATCCGAGGCAGAGGGGGAGAGGCAGGTAGTGGAGGGAGAGAAAGAGGGGTGAGGGAGAGAAATGAGAGAGAAAAAACAAAAGGTTGTTTAGTGTTAAGATTTGTTTCCTAATTTTAATTTATTAATTAATTTTCATATTAATTGAATATTTCATAAATGCCATTAATGCACATTTACAAGATTATTCGGTGCATAAGAGTTCCACCAGATTCCTTGGTGCATAAAAGTTCTCAATTGAACATCTATATATATATATATATATATATATATATATATATATATATATATATATATATATATATATATATATATATATGTGGTTCATGTGAGTACCTTAAAAATGCAGAGTACTGCGATTATTCGTGTGAACACACAGGTTTGGATGTGAATATGCTCCGATTTTTTCATATCCATCTAGATACAAATAATATAAGGTTATTTGTAAAAAAATAGACACATTCACAGTTTTTAGCATCTTAAACGTCATGTCCACGTGAAAAAAATTTATGTGAACATGCTTAGTGTGAACATACGTTCATAACATTGCGGTTCATGTGAACATGCACGTTTCAATTTGTGTTTATGTTTGATTTTTTACAAGTAGTCTTGTATTATTAATTTAAACATGATTACGAAAAAAAAATTAAGAAAAAATATTTTATAGCGAGGTACTTTTGGTACTCCGCAAAACTAATGGTACTCATTTGAAGGTTGGAGAGAGTACCACGTATTATGCAACGCACCAGAAGGTAACACCTTTAAAAAAAACTTTTTTTTCATAAACATGTTTTAATTAACATTATGAAGATCATTTGTAAATTTCACATACATTCACATCTCCTAGCTCCTAAAAAATGATGTGAACTTACACTTACATAAATTTGCCTATATGTGACCGTGCATTTATGTGATGTGTGATTTCATGCACTTAGAGTGTTTGAATTTGCATGAAATTTATATATCATCTATGTAATTTTAATTAGAACATGCTTATGACAAAAATTATCAAAAAAAAATAATTTTAAGAGTGGTACATTCTGGTGCGCTGCATAATAGGTGGTACTCACTTGAACCTTTATATATATATATATATATATATATATATATATATATATATATATATATATATATATATATATATATATATATATATATATATATAGATTCAATAGGGAACCTTGATGCATTGGAAACCACTGAGAACCAAAATTTCATGATAAATTACTAAGGGTGCACTAAGAGTAGTATTGGAATACTTATTATATTAAAATTAAATAATCTTTAAAAATAGAATAAAACCAAATTATGAAGGTAAATCTAAAAAGTAACTATATTTCCTATTTATCCCCACATTTCTCTCAGTCACCTCTCTCTCTTTCTCTCTCTCCCCCTCTGCATCCATGGCCGCCCCCTCTCTCACCCTCTCCATTCATGATGATTCCAACATAAACTCGTTGAAGATGAACATGATGCATTCGACCATTTCTCTCCATCACCTCTCTCTTTCTCTCTCTCCCCCTCATCATCCATGGTCGCCCCCTCTTCATCTATGATGATTCCAACATAAACCCGTTGAAGATGGAGATGAACACGTTGAAGATGAACATGATGCATCCGACCCATGATGATGAACATGTTGACGACGAACATGATGCATGATGATGACTGAAGATTGCAATAAATTTATGCCCAAAGAAAGACGATGATGCGTGGTGTTTATCCGATATTTATGGAAGACGAATCCGATGCATCGTGTTTATAAAGATGAATCGTGTTTGAAGATGAATCAGATGAAGATGCATCATATTTTTGATAAATCAAATGAAGATGCATTGTGTTTTGAAGATGAATTCGATGAAGATGCATTACCATTTTGATGATGCATGATGGTGGGACGAAGAAGATGATGAATATGGCTGAAAATGATGATGAAGAACCGAGATGCATCACGAATTGAAGGATGAACATTAGATGCATCAACATCAAATCATCCTTTTTGAATTTGCTTAGATTTTGTAATTTTGGAAGTGTATCAATTAATTTTTATTTAGCATTTTTAGCTATTTGATTGGATATTCAATTAATATAAAATTAATTTTTATTTGACTAGATATATTTATTTTTCCCAAAATACCCCTATGCATACCAAATACGTGCATCGCGTGATGCACCAATGATCATTTAATCTAAAAGTTGTGGTTGGTTCTTTTTTTGGTTCCCAATGCATATTGTTCCCCATAGAACCTGACTCTCTCTCTCTCTCTCTCTATATATATATATATATATATATATATATATATATATATATATATATATATATATATATATATATATATATATATATATATATATATATATATATAAGGAGGTTCAATGGAAAACCAATATGCATCAGAAAACCTTAGAAAACCAAACTGCATCACAAAGTCATTAATGGCAATCTTGGAAAAGTATAATATATTTATTTGATAAAACCAATTTCAAAGTTAAAATGAAAAGTCAATCCCTTAAACCAAGGGATCACTCTATAATTCCATATGGGTTCCACGAAATTCTCCAACTTGCAAAACAATTTCCAAATTCCAAAACAATTTCCTTCCACTTTATGGCTTCCAGACGACGTCGCCACCACACAGCCAAAGCCAAAGTCGGTTCCAGACGGCGGCAACACCACACAATGCTACCATACATCATGGTGCACGGATCGAAGAGGTGCATAAATCGAAGCGGTGCACAGATCTGTTGTGATGGTCGGTAACTGTTCTCAACAGGCGGTGCGCGGATCAAAATGGTGGTGGTCGTCCACATGTTGCGGTGGTCGGAGGCCGGTGGTCTATATGGTTGTTTCTGATGCATCGTCGTCGTTTTGGTATTCTGGAGGTATGCATCATTATCGAATTAATGATGGTTTCTGAAGATGAAGATTTTTGGGATGCATCATTGTTTGAAAGACAAAGATTATGATTTTTTGATAGATGATGATTTCTGATGCATCCTTGTTTTGGAAGACGAAGATGATGATTTTTTGGAAGATTATGATTTCTGATGCATCGTTATTTTTGAAGACGAAGATGGTGATTTTTGAAAGATGATGATTTTTTTTGAAATTATTAAATTTGGATGCACATTTATTTTTAAATTTAGAATTATGTGTAAATTATGGATCTTTTAAATTAGGATATAAAAAACAATGAAATTTAAATTTTGAAAAAATATATTATACACCCAAAATACTCTTATGCATTTACTTTTAAGTGCATCATGATGCATTAATCTTAAGACTAATATGCATCTAACCTAAGGGCTACTGTTGGTTTTCCGATGCATAAATGTTTTCCATTGAAACCACCCCTTAGATTAGATGCATATGTGATAATAGATTAATGCACCACGATGCACTTAAAAAAATATGCATAGGGGTATTTCGAGTATGTTTTTTCATTATTTAAAATTTCATCAATTTTATATTCAAAATTTTAAATTTCATAATTAATACATAATTCAAATTTTAAAAACCATACACATCCAAAATTAAAAATTAGAAAACGATGATACATCTAAATTTAAAATCAAAATTTAGATGATGTTGATGCATCGTCTTCTTCGTCATCGTTCATCATTCATATTCGTGTCATTCCTATTAATCCATCCTTCAAACGAGACCGGATATCCTTTGCGTTCATGCAATATTCGAACCGATTAATACTCACAAAATGACGATGCATCACAACCTTCAATAACTTCAAACTTTCAAAAGCGATTAATTCTCACAAAATGACGATGCATCACGACCTTTAATACTCAAAACAGATTAATACTCATAAACCTTCATCACAAAATGACGCTGCAGGCGGCAACGGCGTCACAAAATGTCGATGCATCACAACCTTCAATAACTTCAAACCTTCATAACTGAATAATACTCCAAAATAACGATGCATCACGACCTTTAGTACTCAAAACCAATTAATACTCACAAACCTTCATCACAAATGGTGGTGCAGGTGGTGACGGCGGTGCAGGCGGCGGTGACGGTGCAGATGGCGGCGGCAGCGGTGTATGCATGTTTCATTCAAAATACTTCAATCATTCGTCATCGATGTTGTTTATCCGAAATCCGATTATGTGTATGCTTCGTCGTCCATGTAACACCGTTTACCGTAGCCGCATTCTCTTTCCGATGTTTTGGAATGATTTTGAAATTCAAACCCATGTTATGGATTGATTTTGAAATTCAAACTCATGTTATGGATTATTTTGAAATTCAAACCATGTTATGGAATGATTTTGAAATTCAAACTCATGCAATTGGATTGGTTGAGAGATTGTAGGGGATACCAAATATTAAAAAAATAGAATTTTTATGATAGTAGAATTATTTGTAATTCCACAGACACCCTTATGAGCCTTTGTGATATGCGTTACGGATCCTAGTGGTGCGGTGAGGTTTTCTGATGCGTGTTGGTTTTCCATTGAACACCCCTCTTAGCCATATATATATATATATATATATATATATATATATATATATATATATATATATATATATATATATATATATATATATATATATATATATATATATATATATATATATATGAAGAACCTTCATGCACCACCACAAATGCATCACAATGCCCCCGTAATGCATCATTATTTCCACGTGATGCATCAAATTCTCGCGTGATGCATCGATTTCTACGTGATGCATTACGATTTTCTAGCAATGTATTGTGGTTCTCCAAGGTTCTTCGATACAAAGAGGTTCTCCATTGAACCCACCACTATATATATATATATATATATATATATATATATATATATATATATATATATATATATATATATATATATATATATATATATATATATATATATATATATATATATACACACACACACACCAAAGTTTAATTAATTAATTAATGATTATGAAGGCTACAATTATTACAACAAGACTCATATTCTTGTACGAAGATATTGGCCAAAGCTGCATCATTTTGCTTGTAGCTGGCCCAACCTCCCAACATCCAAGATTCATACCCTTTTCTTTTCTCCTTTCCCTTTCTCCATTTGTTTTCTTTCTCTTTTTACCTTTCTATCTTTATCTCCCCACTTGCTCCTCCATATCCTGGCCGGTTTTTCATTTATTAATACCATACATCCCTTTGAAGTTCCATCAATTCATCCAGAATTAAAATCAACTCAATATATCCATCGATCCTGCCCGTTGTTAATTAATTCATCTGAAAGTTCCCCCAAACGTCGGCGTCCAGAATTCAACTGTTGTTTCATGCGTGACCGGAAACGTGCTTGAAACTGGTACCAAACACAGCCCGCGGCTTTTTAGGTCTTGTTTTGATTCTTCTGATGGTTTATCCGCCGTCTAATTAAGTACATGAATACCCAAATTAACATTTACGGAACATAATCCGTATGCTATTTAAAAGATTTAGTTTACTTTCTTAATAACTGGTTTAGTGGCTAAGTGGAACAGATCTGAAAGTTGGATGGTCAAAATAGTACTTAATTAACTCTAAATAAAATGGTTTTCATAAGTACGTACCTGTTGCTGTTGCATGATGGGCATGGCAGCTCCATTTTTCATATATGGAGTACTTAGAACCTGGAAAATTAAGAATAATATATAATTTCTTTTTAAATATGGATGAATAAATCAAAGTTATATTTGAATTTTTTAATTCATTATCTGTGCAATAATTAAAACAATAAATTACAGTAACTGCCTTCCATAAAAAAAGAATTTGGATGTACTGAGATAGACTTACAGTAACTTGTTCATGCAAGAATTTGATGTATTCAAAAGCTTCGGACAACACAGATGCTGTATCTGTCTGAAACAAAGGAAGCATGCAATCTTGATTTAATTATTACCAACACGAAATATAATTTAAAATAATAATAATTATTAATAATTTAAAACAACATATACACAAGATGTCCATGGCGAAATAGAAAATATAATATCTTTTTAAAAATACGACATACAATTTTTTAAATCGGTTTGGCCAAGATAGAAAAATACGACATACTATCTTAGTCTTAACTATTTGTAAATAAATTTACATTCCTAACATTTTTGCTAGCCTTAAACATCATTTCAAACCTCAACAGTCAAATACTAGTGTACTATAAATTAAATTTCAATTCCTTTTAATTTTTATTCTGCGAGCAAAATGCCTAACAAAGACTATTCCTTAACGCGATTACTCCTATAAATGTAACGACTTTATACGTATGCATACATAATCACGAAAAAAATATACGAACATTTTTAATTAATGTGTATAATGTATTAAATAAGATATTTTGTGGATAACTAGAGAACCAAGATAAATTAATGCATGCAAGGCATATATGCATATAATGTATTAATGCACATTTATGTGAATGATCATTCACACCATTCATATGATCTTTTTTTACCATTCACAATATTTATAATTTTGATAAAAAAAATCTTATAATGTTGTCTTATATATGTCTATGCAAAAAAATATATATGTGAATGATACAACAGGGTACGCTGGGTAAATTAGATTCTCATTGATAAGCTGATGAACCTGATTCTGTGTGTGTGTGTGTGTGTGTGTGTGTGTGTGTGTGTATGAGTTTAAGTGAGTACCATTAGTTTTGCGGAGTATTGAATGTACCTCTCCTAAAACCAATTTTTTTTGAATTTTTTTCATAATCATGTTTAAATTAATATAATACAATATTACTTTTTAGAAATCACACATAAACACACTAGAACTATGTGAAACGTGCATGTTCATATGAACTGCACTATTGTGAATGTATGTTCAAATTAATCATGTTCACACAATTTTTTTTCACGTTAAGATAACTTTTAAAATGATAGAAAGTGTGGATGTTCGTAATTTTTTACAAATAACCTTATATTCACATTCAAAACACGTGTTTTCACAAGTACGCACGGTACTCTGCATTTTTTAGGTATTCACACGAACTATATATATATATATATATATATATATATATATATATATAGGGGTGGGTTCAATGAAGAACTTTATGCATCGAAGAACCTTGAAGAACCACAATGCATCACGTAGAAATCGATGCATCATGCGATAATTTGATGCATCACGTGGAAATAATGATGCATTACGAGGGAATTGTGATGCATTTGTGGTGGTGCATGGAGGTTCTTCAAGGTTCTTTGATGCATGAAGGTTCTCCATTGAACCCACCTCTCTATATATATATATATATATATATATATATATATATATATATATATATATATATATATATATATATATATATATATATATATATATATATATATATATATATATAGGGTCGGGTTCACATAAGAACCCCTCAATTCCGTGAGAACGTAACAACCCTAAAAAATGCACAAATTTATACATCAAATGCACAAATTTAAAAATTAAGTTTATAACTTAAAAGAATTATTGGCTTTCAATATTAATAAATATCATGATCTAACATTTAAATTAACTTTAAAATTTAAATTTATCTAATTTTACACAAAATGCATAAATTTGAACATTAAATGCACAAATTTTGTCGAGCGCACAAATTAATACATAAAGTGAACAAGTTTATTATGATATGCGTAAAATTTTATATCGAATGCATAAATTTATCAAATGTATAAATTTTAACATTAAATGCATAATTTTATACATTAAATGCACAAATTTTAAAGAGGTTCTCACGATCTCACGGTAACGAGGGTTCTTACCGGAACCCAACCATATATATATATATATATATATATATATATATATATATATATATATATATATATATATATATATATATATATATATATATATATAGGGGTGGGTTCAATGGAGATCCTCTATGCATTGAAGAACTTTGGAGAAGCAAAATGCGTCGTTAGAAAATCGTAATGCATCACGTAGAATTTGATGCATCACGCGTAACTTTGATGCATCACGTGGAAATAATGATGCATCACGGGAGAATTGTGATGCATTTGTGGTGGTGCATGAAGGTTCTTCAAGGTTATTCGATGCATTGGGTTCAAATGAGTACCACTAGTTTTGTGAAGTACCGGATGTACCTCGCTTAAAACCATTTTTTTGAAATGTTTTTTAATTATCATGTTTAAATTAATAATACAAGACTACTTGCAAAAAATCATACATAAACACACTAGAACTATGTGAAACGTGTGTGTTCACATGAACTGTATCACAACTAAACATGTTTACATGAATTTTTTCACGTTCACGTGACTTTTAAGATGATAGAAAATGTGAATGTATATAATTTTTTACTAATAACCTTATTTTATTTGTAAATGAATATGAAAAAAAATTTAAAATTTTTTTTCCGGAGCAAGTTCACATCCGAAACCCGTGTGTTCACGAGTACTCACGGTACTCTGCATTTTTTAGGTACTCACACGAACCATATTATATATATATATATATATATATATATATATATATATATATATATATATATATATATATATATATATATATATATATATAATTTAAAGTTGAAAATAAATTGATCATACTTTTCCGAAAGGTGAAACTAATTGTTGGAGTGCAGTGATTCTGTCCCCCATCTTCTCTTTTTTCACCTGAAAAATTCAAACATAGATTTCTTTCATCTTTATAGATATCATATATGAAGTGATTAATCTTTGAATTCTTTAAAAATTCCCCAATGAAAGGTATTTCTAAACATACCAATAAATGTTATGCTAATTACTTAACTTTTTTTTTATTTAGTTAATATTAGAAACCTAATTAATTTATTCGCATGAAATATAATTAAAAAATTAACGGATAGAAAAGTAAACGATAATACCTTATTAAAAGCTGGTAAAGTTGATTGGTTTTCATCTCGTGGTCTTTTGGTTGATGATGATTCACTGGTGCTTTCTTTCACTACTTTGGATATAAGCTGTTCAAGTCGCAATAAAACTCGAAACTTTAACAGAAAGATAATTTAGAAAAGAGATCGAATACGGAAAGTATTAATTAGGGTTTGAGTGAAACCCTAGCAAGCTACTTGTGGTTATTTTGTTGTTTACCTTTGGCTTATCTTCAAAGTTTGATGAAGGCAATTGCATTTGCAAAGATGGAAAAAAGCTTGGTCGGATATCATTTACGCCAGTTGATGACGCATTCCAAAACCGTGCGTTATTTGAAAAGTGCAGCTGGTTGCCACCCGTGTCAACAAGCTGCACTTTTGGAGGTGAATTCACCACAAACTCTTGAGGTTGAGGAGGAAACTTGGACCAACTTGATGCTGACAACTCCCCACCACCACTCCCGCCTCCGCCAGTGCCAGGCACGTTCATGCCGCCAAAGCTTGATTGATATAAAGAATAACCCATTCCTTGGTTTTGATCAAAACCCGAATCTTGTTGTTGTTGTTGATTGTTATCGGAACCGAATAAACTTTGCATTATAGTCGAAGGACTTCCATATATATCCATATTTTGGAAGCTTGAATTCAATCCTTGACATGTCGTTATGCTTTCGTTGTCATTATCATGCATTCGTTGAGCCAACGGAAAACCCCTAAAGTTCATTTGTTTCAAATCTGATGAAGATTCTTGCGAAGTAGCCGAATAAATCTTCTGTGATCTCCATTGGTTATTATCTAGCTGAAAACTTGATGTATTCGAGCTCAATCTATGATCTTGATCTTGAAGTAGATTTCGAAATCCACTATCACTTTTTTGGTCTCCTCGACTACGAATTTAATTACAACTTTAGCTAGTAATTAATTAGCATATAAAGACATATATATATTCAATCAATTAGTGGATTGATTAGAGAATATTAAAACTTAAGATTAATTATGAAATTAAGAAAATGGAATTAAAGAAAGTTATCTAGAAATGTTAGTGGACATACAGTAAAGCTTGATTCCATTCCAATGATTGTGTAAGTGGTTGTGATGAAAGTCCCAAACCCATTACTTGTAAGCCGGTGCTCGCGCCTGTGCTGCTACCGGTGGTGGTGGCAGTATCGGTATCTTGGAAGAGGTTAACGGAATTGCTAACCGAAACTGAATCCAAGCAAGGTCTTGTTCTCGAGGACGAATCCCACCAGTTATCTGCCATGCCGCCGACGACCGACTTTTTATCGATGTTATTCAGATTCTTTATGAAATCAAATGAAAACGGTTTGGTTCATGTTGGTATTTATATGTGGTTGAAGATGAAATTCAGGGGGTGGGGTGGGGTGGGGTGGGGGAGGGGTGGGGGAGGGGAGGGGAGGGTGCTAAACTAAGGAAGAAAAGACCAGAATACAGTTGACTTTTGTTGTTCAACTGATATTGAGTAGACAACATAAAATTCTTGTTGAAAATCAAATTCAATTGGTCATCTCTATCAATTCAATAGCTTATTTCATTCTCTTTATTTTGTTTTTTTTACTTTATTTAATTAAAATAAGGGACTATAATGCTATAATGAAACTTATTATATAATATTTATATATTACACAGACATATCACATGTACATGCATCTTCTAAAAGAACAAACAGAGAACGAATTTAATTTTTTTTCAAAATAGAACATATAAAAAGCCACTAACAATCGGATAAAAACACACAATAACACTGACGATTCTTGAAGTCGAACCAAACCAAGAAAACAGTTGGACATCTAAAGCTAGAGCAAAAAACCATGCACCCAAAACATCTTATACAAAGCCCAATTATGCATTATATAGATTAATGATTAGTATAAATAACTTCATCCAATTATATAGATGAGTTTAAGGTCTATTAAACTTTTAAATTTAATAACTTAGTACTCCCTAAATATTAATTAATGTAATACTCTATATATATATATATATATATATATATATATATATATATATATATATATATATATATATATATATATATATATATATATATATATATATATATATATATATATATATATATATATATATATATATATAATCAGGTTCATCAGCGTACCTATAAGATTCCAGCGTACCCTAATGTGAATGATCATTCACATATATTTTTTTTGAATATACATGTATAACACAACATTATAAGACTTTTTTTCAAAAGGAGTAACATCATAAATTTTGAGAATGGTAAAAAAAGATCATGTGAATGATCATTCACACCATTCACATAGTGTGAAATGACCATTCACATGGATGACCATTCACATAAATATGCATTGAGCATTCACATAATTTTTAAGGACACAGAAAGTGTGAATATATGTGAAATTCATATATCATGTGTATAACATTAAATTAAACATGGTTTTGTGAAAAAAAGTTTTAAAAAAGTTTTTTAAGGTCGGTACCTTCGGGTGCACTTGATTTCGAGAGGTACTTATTTGAACCTGAATCTATATATATATATATATATATATATATATATATATATATATATATATATATATATATATATATATATATATATATATATATATATATATATAGATGGGGGTTCAATGGAAAACCACAATGCATCTGAAAACTTGTGAAAACCGCACTGCACCACCACAAATGCATCAAATTCCCCGCATGATGCATCAAAATCCCACGTGATGCATCAAATTTCCCGCGTGACGCATCAAAATTCCGCGTGATGCATCACTTTATTTACGATCATGCCACCGCGTTTTTCATTAAATGCACCAAATCGGACGGTAGGCGTAGGTTTCCATAGTTTTCAGGTGCATAGTGGTTTTCCATTGAACCCACCCCTATATATATATATATATATATATATATATATATATATATATATATATATATATATATATATATATATATATATAGAATATGGTTCGATAGAGTACCACTCTAAGGTATATACCACCTTAGAAAAAACTTTTTTAATTTTTTTTCATAAACATGTTTTAATTAACGTCACGAAGACCATATGTAAATTTCACATACATTCACATCTCCTAGCTCCTAATAAATGATGTGAACGCACACTTACATAAATTTACATATATGTGAACACACATTTATTTGATGCGTGTTTTCATGCACTTAGAGTGTTCGGATTTGCGTGAAATTTGTATATCATCTGTGTAACGTTTAAAACATGTTTATGAAAAAAAAATTCAAAACAAATTACTTTTATGGGTGGTACCTTCTGGTGCGCTGCATAATGGGTGGTACTCACTTGAACCTATATATATATATATATATATATATATATATATATATATATATATATATATATATATATATATATATATATATATATATATATATATATATATATATATATATATAGTTTAAGTTTATTTTTTCACTTCCCTTAATTATGTGTCATTGTTGCCGTCCTTCTTTCCCATGTCTCTTTGAGTGACAACTTTCTTTTTTTCTCTCTCATCTTACCCTGGGTAGTGATGGTCCCTTCTGATCTTACAATCAGCCGGTGGGGAAGAATGCCACCATGGAGGATCCCAAAATTTTAACCTATATATTTTACTTTGCTGATGCGGATAACCTGGTACATCTGGTTATACACATGGGTATCCAACTCAGCAAAAAGAATTCATGTCAGCTATGTTAACTGGAAACTCAGTTGGGGTTAAAAGTTGCTAATGTTGATAAAAAATAAAAGTTTTTGTTATTAATGATAAAAAAAATAAATAATGTAGCTATTAATGAAAAAAATGACAAAAGATGTTACTATTTTTTGTCATCAGCCCTTTTTCAAAAGCATCCTTGAACACCTCTTTGTTTTTCATTACCAAACTTGTGTTCTTAAATAATTAATGAATCTTACAAATTCATCTATTGTTTCAATTTCAAGTAGAGTATCCTCATGTGCTTCTCGTGCAGTGGGTACTTGTACATACATAATCCAATCAATTTCATCAAAGTACCCACGAAGATATTCATCTTGCAACATCTTCCCTTTTCTATCATTAAAACATGTCTTGGTTTCTTTGTTAGTCGTATAGGATCAAACATGTGTGTAATTGTACATTTCAAATCATCAAACTTAATCTTAAAGCCTTGAAGCAATAGTTGCTTCAAACTTAAAAGATTAAGGTTGATTTCATGAACGTATTGCACATACGGAATTATATAATCTTTTTCTTTTGTTTCTAACTTAATTTCTCCTACATTGTGTGCAAAAATAATGTTATCTTCATGATCCTTATGGTTTACAGAAAAGCATTCCTTCAATCTCTTAAACAAGTGCTTATTTGGTGACATGTGTGTTGAGATTGTGGAATTAACATACAAGATTTAGTTCCAACTTTTGTTCTCGGTTCCACTTACCAAATACTCTCCTTTGAATGAGATTTTCTCCACATACACTTGTTCATACGATTTCATATTTTCAGCAGTGGGTGTAGATGGTGTAAACTCTGGTGATCCTTCCTCGAGTTTCTCCTTATTTTTGTTGTCTTGATTTGCAGAATATTCCCATATGAAATGTCCTCTTGCTTTACATTGGTAACACTTAGGGTGCGTTTAGTTTATGAATTTTCATCTCACTTTTCAATGAAAATGAAAAGTTGTTTACTTAACAACAATTTCATAAATTTTCATTTCACTTTTTAAAATATCACTTTTCATATTCTCTCTTACTTATCTAATACCTACCCTATATTTTTTACAGGGTTAATATTGAAAAAACCCTACGAACTTTCATGAATTTATCGATTAAGTCACTGTACTTTTTTCTCGAGTGTTTAAGTCCCTAGACAATTTTTGTCTTATTCAAAACTATATATTTGACATGTTTAGCAGGTCACTAACCAGTAAACGGTACAGTGACCTAAACAAGAAAAAAGAAAGTCCAGTGACTTAATCGTGAAAAATGGAAAAGAGAGTTGGTTTTTTTAACAATAAACTATTCGAGGAACTGATTGGTTTACCTGTTAAGCAGATAGCAGGTCAAAAATATATAGTTTTGAATAAGACAAGCATTGTTTAGGGATTTAAAATACTCGAAAAAAAAGTTCAGTGATTTAATCGATAATTACATGAAAGTCCGTGGGTTTTTTGAATATTAACTCTTTTTTATAATACTCTCTTTCTCTCTCTTATTTTTCTATCACCTATCCTATTTTTCTTATTTTATAATCACTCATCTTATTTTTTTAAAACTAAAATTTTATCATCTAAACAAGTTTTCATTTTTCATAGAAACCCTTGTTTTTTTTTCTAAAAACTATAATTTGAAAACTGAAATTGAAAAATTACTAATTTTCGTTAACTAAACGCAACCTTAGCCTTTTTCTTTTTTCGTTCCATTTCAGTGTTGTAGAATCGTTCAAGATTCATACGGATTTGTCTCTTTGATAGCTGCAAGTTTCTGAATTTCAGTTTATCAAGTTTGTGTCTTATCCAAGATCCATCTTCATTTCTATAATCGAAATTGCCATTGACATCCTTGCTCTGATATCAATGATGGTCGCTTCTGATCTTACAATCATCAACTTGTCCATGGCATTTCCTAGCACTTGATTCACCAAACTCATAAGTTGCATGCCTTTTATCATCATACTCAGATGATTGATTCTTGCGATAGTTTATAGACATAGTAACGAAGTGATAGAGAGAAAACAGGGAGTACCAAAACTATACTTTTATTAATACCACACCGAATATACACACACACATTTTCAATGATAATTACAATATAATACATATATATAGACACATCAAATGCAACGGTAACCATAACTACCTATCTATTTATTAACTAGGTCCTTAATAAATACAAAAATTACAAATATACATCATTTACTTAATTTATGTTGTTAATAGGTCCAACATGCATGGTAGCATTGTTAATTAGTTTTTTATCTTGTTCTCTTATCGTCGCAACTCTAGTTGGATCCTCTAGCGCGCCCTTCTGGTTGGCCACCATCACACTCATAAGTTCTGCCGCCGCTTTGGTCTCAACTCTGGCCATCGTCACCATTAGTTTGCCGCCATGAAGCTGTTTAGTATTTTCTATATAATAAAACTATTTGTTTTTATCATATCAATGCTTTTATTATTTCTCACTTCATTCCGAGCGTCTGTCTTCCTCCCGTTCCAACTACGAATTAATATTAGATGGATTAGATTTTACTATAGATAATAGCTATAGCCTAGTTATGTAGACGGGCTTAACGCCCATTAAGGTTTTTATTTTATATATAAATATTTGGTAATATAATACATTACTAGTATATTACCCGTGTACTATACGGATAGTATATATATAACTTGTTTTTTCAAAACTATATATATATATATATATATATATATATATATATATATATATATATATATATATATATCTGAAATATTATTACAGAATCTACAATTAAATAGCAATATTATACTGTTAAAGTGATTATAAAAAATATATAAAATGGGTTATATGTAAAATAAATAACTAAAATTAAATAATAACCAAAAAAAAAAGAAAAAATAAATTATAGAAGCTAAGAAGTTTGGATAAGAAGCCAACAAAAGATGTGAGATATAGACTCAAAAAGCTTTAAAAAATTACTAGTTTATTACCCGCGTATTACGCGGATATTTTTAATATATATAAAATAAAATGAATTAAAGGTAAATGTATAAATATTTTTTTTAAACAAAAAGTATATAAGAATGATATTATTATTTATTATGACCTATTAATTTTATATATTTCTAAATATATATGAATAGTATTTATTTTCTTATATTTTTTTAAAACTTTTATTATATTATATTATATTATAATTAATAAGTTAGTAGAGTATTAGATTTGATTTGATTTGATTTGAATTCCAAAGTAGATTATATTAGATTTTGATTTGAATTCGAAGGTAGATTATATTAGATTTGGATAGATATAATTAAATTTTTTTATTATTTTTAAAACCTGTAAATGCCACGTGTCGATTCATGGTGATGACACGTGGTTTCACCAGAATTGAGTATAGTTACTCTTTTAACAGTATAGATAGATTTAAGCAAGACCTCCCAAGCGCATTTGTAAACTAAATATAACATCAAATTTCGATTCTCAAACATATATCAACACATTTTAATTGATCATCCGATGCAAAATAAATAAATAAATAAATATATATATATATATATATATATATATATATATATATATATATATATATATATATATATATATATATATATATATATATATATATATATATATATATATATATATATATATAGGGTCAAGTTCTATAGAGAACCTGTATGCATTGTACAACTTGGGAACCTCCATACACCGTTAGATTTATAATTTCAATGGATCAGATTTTAGTGGCAAAAGTGTAATTAAGTTGAACTTTGTTGCACCGGTGCACAACATATCACGCGCGGAGGTGCAAAATTGGAAGAATGTTCATTTAGCTAAAATTCACATTCCTACGTTGCATACCGCCATTCTAGCCCTCCTTCCAAAATCGGTATTTTTTCCGGATTTCGCTCAAGATTCCTCCCTCCATCTTTATCCCGAAAATCGCTCATGCATACTCAAATAGATTAAGCTTTGTTCTTCAAGTACACAAATACAATGCATACGGTTCAAGAATTTTTCGAAAAAAAAAGGGGAAAAACAAACATTCACATGCGAACAACCGGGTTTTTTTTTTTCGCCGTTGCAACTTCGATTATTTTGTTAAAGGGAAGTTCATTGTTGCATATTTCGTGTTCATTGAGGTGTTTAGTTCATAATCGAAGTGCGTATTTCGTATTTGGAGTTTTTTATGCCCTAGTTAGTTTTGGGTTCAATCGGTAGGGTGTTTAGTTCATAATCGAAGTATGTATATATATACTTCGATTATTTTTTATGCTATATATATATATATATATATATATATATATATATATATATATATATATATATATATATATATATATATATATATATATATATATATATATATCGGTAGGTTCAATGGAGAACCTTCATGCATCGAAAAACCTTAAAGAACCTCCATGCACCACCACAAATGCATCACAATTCCTCAGTGATGCATCATTATTTCTACGTGATGCATCGATTTCTACGTGATGCATTACGAGTTTCTAGCGATGCATTGTGGTTCTTCAAGATTCTTCGATGCATAGAGGTTCTCCATTGAACCCACCCCTATATATATGTGTGTGTGTGTGTGTGTGTTAGATCGTAAACAACTAAACATTAATACTTTAATTTGCTCAGTATTAGTGTATTTGATGTTCTTATTTTTCCTTTGTCTCATCAGGTGTTATTTTGAATGTGTTAAAAGTAGGCATAGCAATTTGGGGGATCTCAGTTCCCATTCCCATATTTGAGTTATTTACATATATATTTTATAATTTATAACGAAACTAAAACAAAGAAATGTATGCAAAAGATTTATAAAACCACTAAAATTAAATAAACAATAACTATAGAAAAGTCATATACAATGATATTTAATATATTATATAAAATGTAATAAATATAATTTACATTGTAAAGTTAAATATATATAATAATCTATATTAAAACATAACACATTATCAGGGTCGGGGTCGGGGATTAAAGTGTTTCCCATTCCCGTCCCATCCCCATTAGTACTTTAAATCGGGGATTCTCCTTCCCCATTCCCATCCCCGGTCAACTCGAGGATTATCCGGTCAAATCGAGATCGAGTTACAGGTTCTTTTGCCATGCCCGGTTAAAAGCCAATTAACATGGAAGATAGCTTTATGAGGTATTCGAGCCAAATATCTTATTCGAGTGAATACAAAAAAGATAACACGTCATTTCAATCCAACTTTTGCTTTGAATAGATATATATTTAAAATATAAATATATAGATGCTAATCAAATCAAATATAAATGTGTTTTGAGAAATAAAATTTCTTTGTCTTTATCTTATTGATTCGTCTTTTATTTGATGATTAATTGATTATTGACACCAATTTATATAAACAAGTATAATGATGTCCGTATCTTGCTACTACGTGATGTAAACTATGTATTTTCCTTATTAATAAATTAGTAAAATTTTCAAAAGTACAGAGATTAAAATTTAAAATTTATTATAATTTTAATAACTATTAGTTTAAATATTGTAAAATGTTGATAAAATATATTACACCTGAAACCAAAAACTGATATCATATAATATTTAATAACTTGTTTTTAAAAACTATTAAACTGTTAAAACTAAACTTTAACTAAAATGACAATGTTTTTAAGTTTCTTTAAACAAAATAATGCATTACTTAATAATTACAACTGATCAAATATAAAAAAATTTAAATTGTCATTTAATAATATCACACAAAAGATAAAATAAACAAAATGGTAAAGTATATTATTGGCTATTTTAAAACACGATGTTATAGATTGAAAATAAGAGACACAAAAAGGTTGCGATTGGAAGGAATGGATCATCGATCCATGAAAATTTTGTAGCACTTAACTTTGTTATTGAGACTTGGGAGGTCTTTTGTTTATTATAAAAAATTCTTAATTTTTTCAAATATATAAACTAAAAGTTATCCAATTAAATTATTTATAAAAAAACTAAATAAATTGATACTATACTTTGAATTTATGTAATGAGTATAAATTAAATAAATCGAATAGGTTGAAGAAAAATAATTAATTGTCAAACAAAGAATATATATAGCAAATGACATGAGCTATAATACACATGTTTATCATCTATTGTGATTATTACAATAAACAAAATTTATGATATATGACTGAAAATAATGATAAACGAATAATAACATAGTAAACCAATATATTTTTCTTAATTAATTTTGTTGGCCCGGTTGATATTTGAAATAATAATATTATTAATATAAACAAATTTAACAATTAATACATTTCTGTAACACCACTCCCGGATCACATAAATGTCACGTTAACACAATATCATAAGTGGCAATAACGCATGACATCCATAATACACGTGTCAATGGATAATGCATATCACTGATAATTTAAAACTTTACACAAAAGGTTACAACATAATCACAAGTCTAGTACATTCGCAAACCCAAAATAAGCTAAACAATATCCCTGGCTATCAGATACACATACTGATGACATCATCCCAAAATAAGCTATCACTTTTTTTCTAACATTTCACAGATACAGATATCAAGCATTCAAGTCAAACCCCAGCTCTATCTCGGCGGCTGCTACTGCTGAGCCCCCTTCTAATTCCCTGAACACATTAGACACGAAGACGTAAGCTGGAAGGCTCGTGAGTACGCGAGGGTTAGACTCTGTACAATAATCACATAACACATGGGACATAGCACGCAAAACAGTCCATGTCTCTGTCCTTGTTCCTGTTACCCAACACACATCTCAGGTATAATCACAAAAAGAATGAGATCTGAAACACAATGCGCAATCCCTGTGGGGACACTTCCCCGGCTAACACACCGCATGAAGTAGCGATTAGCAAAACCATGTGGCTCAGGAGCGACCCGGCCACAGACCCTGTCGTATATATATACGCCCCAAGGATTGTTAGGGACAGTCAGCCCGCGCGATCCCTTATCGTGAATTACTATCCGTATGGGACTCATCATGGACCCCTGACATAGATCTCATATCGTGCATACACAACACGTATAACAGGATAGAAGCATACCTGAGGTTCACGTCCCTGTCTCATATATAGCACGCATAAACACACAACAGCTACACGGCTATACTCTAAAAAAAAAAGAGAAACGTGTGTTTGGAAAAGACTCGAGTACTCACCTGACTGATTTGACTGGTTCACTGAACTCCCAATTCTCTGATCTGATTCGGTTCGCTGACTGCTCGTCCCTGTAAACACACAGATCCCCATTGTTAATTCCCGTCTCAACCGACACATAACAGAATCACAATAAACCCATAATTAACTCGGACCCAAAACAATCACAACGGAACTCCCAAACCCAGCCAAAGCCCGACTCAAACCCCAAACAGCACCTGACCCAGACCCCAAACAGCACCCGGCCCAGACCCCAAACAGCACACGGCCCAAAGTCAGGCCATCGCGGCCCGCGACCCGGCCTTATCGCGGCTGCGCTCGGCCAGCCTCGTCATGACCACGACCGCGACCCCGGTCGACCAACTTCTTCTCTGTTCGATTTTCAGGTTTGCTCAGAAGGTACCAACACCCTCTAACTTCGATTTCCAGCCACACTAGACCCAAATACTCAACATATAGTAACCTCCCACAGATTATAAACAAATCCCCCAAATTCTAACATCACATAACACACAAATCAGTAACCAAAATCCATGAATTCTTACCTTTGCAACCTCCAAACTCAAGGATGAAGATGAAGGGTGGATTTCAATAAATATATCTAGATTTTGGAAGGATTTCTTGCTGCTGGGAAAAGTCACGTACACACACAATACACTCTTAAACTTTCCAAATAAAGAAAGGAAGCAAAAGGGGAAGTACGTACATATACTTCCTAATTTAGAAACCCGGTTCCCAATAACCCGAACCCGATATCACATTTTCAATACTAATACCCTTTTAACCCATTTAATCCCGTGATCTCAAATATATAATTAATCCACGAAAATTATAATCTGGTGACACGCAATCACAATCCCGACACGTATCAATCCACTAAATGGGATATAATTGGATCAACCCAATATTATTAATATAATAATCCACTAAAATAAATCCACGTACCAGATCTAAAAGTCGGATGTTACATGTTCAGACTTGTTTTGTAGCTGATAAAATTCTTGTTTTCATGTTATAATTTATTATGGTTTAAAAATTAATAATTCCTTTATTATTAAATTTAAAAGTTAGTTCTACAGCTTTGCACCAAATTTATATTCTGCAATTATCCTATATATATATATATATATATATATATATATATATATATATATATATATATATATATATATATATATATATATATATATATATATATATATATATATATATATATATATATATATACATATGGTTTGAGAAAATACCACTCATTATGCAGCACACCAGAATATACCATTCTTTAAAAAAAATATCAATTTTTTAATTAATATATTTTAAATAACATTATAAAGATGATATGTTAATTTCACATACATTCACATCTCTAAACTCCTTAAAATTTATGTAAACGTATACTTACATAAATTTGCATGTATGTGAACGTATATTTATATGATTCATGATTTCATGCACTTAGAATGTATGAATGTACGTGAAACTTATATATCGTCTTTGTAATGTTAACTAAATCTTGTTTCTGAAAAAATAATTATAAAAAATATTTTTAAGAATGACAACTTTTGTTGATACTCACTTGATACATAAATACATACATACATATATACAAACATACATACATACATACATAAGGGATCATTTGAGGACCGTCGTTAGCATGAAAACAGTAAAACCAATAATAATGTGACATGTTATCCATTTTAAATAATTTAAATTATATTAAAACCATTTGAAAATTACTTAAGAGTAAATTACAGAAATGATCCATGTGGTTTGTTTAAAATTATGGAAACGGTCACTCAACTTCCAAAGCTGCAGTGGCGGTCCCTCAAACCACTTTTTACTTGTAGAATTGGTCCTTCTATTTATAAAATTTTTATAAATGACGGTTTTGCCCTTATTTCAATTACAAGTTTGGTAATTTCAATTTTGGTCCCTTTTTCTTAATTTTTCTTTTTTGGTTTTAAATTTGAAATATTAATTTAATAAATAAAGATTTGACTCATTATTAATCATATTATTATTATTATTATTATTATTATTATTATTATTATTATTATTATTATTATTATTATTCTCATTATTATTATTAATTATACCTATTTATTTTGTAAAATAAATCTATATTTGTTTACTAAAAATTATTTTTATTTATGTACTTAATTAGTTAAGTAATGCATCTTTTTATGTATTCAGTTTATTAATTAAAGTTTTATTTATTTATATTTTATTGGTTAAACTATTTGTATAATTTTATATTTATACATTTCCATCAAACTATTTCATTACTTTTAATAAATTTTGAATTTGTGTATGATTTAAATTTACTAATTCTTTATGTTTTGATTTAAGTTTGTTAATTTATTATTTATTATTTAAGTATTTTGTTACGCTAATATGTTTTATTTAAATTTATTATTTTATTTGTTTGGATTTAAATATTTTGTTATGCCAGTACGTTTGATTTAAATTTATTATTTTATTTGTTTTGATTTAAAATTTTGTTACGTTAATATTTAAGTGAAAATTAAAATTTTTATGAAGTTCTTGAACTTGACTTGCAAAGCAATCCAATGCAATCTTTCTAATCTGTATATGTGTATCTTTCAATCTCAGATACGTGAATTGTTATGTAAACAGTAGCACCTATATCCTATTTATACACAATACACATGTATTGTGTATTTACACATACAACCCTATATTATTGAATATTTATAATTAGATCCCTGAACTTATAAACAATATAAATGTTTCATCTCTATTTAATATTTATACCTAACAGTATCCTAATGTGAATGATGATTCACATATATTTTTTAATAGACATGTATAAGACAACATTATAAGACTTTTTTCAAAAAGAGCAATATCATAAATCTTGTAAATGGTAAAAAAAAAAGATCATGTGAATGGTGTGAATGATGATTCACTTGGATAACCATTCACATAAAATGATCATTCATAATACTTAATTGTTCAAATAAGTGATGTGAATAATCAATTAAGTGTTGTGAATGATAATTTTATAAGAGTTGTGAATGGTCAAAAAAGAATTATGAATAATCAAATAAATACTATGAATGGTCAAATAATTCATGAGAATGATCAAATAAGTGTTGTGAATGGTCAAATAAATATTATGAATTGTCAAATAATTCTTGTGAATGATCACATAAGTGTTGTGAATAATTAAATAAGTGTTGAAGAAGTGTGAATGGTCAAATAAGTGTTGTGAATGATCAAATAAGTGCACAATAATTGTAAATAGTCAAATAATTCTTGTGAATAATTGTTGTGAATGATCAAATAAGTGTTACGAATGATCAATTAAGTACTATGAATGATCAATTAAGTGTTGTAAATGATCATTTAATAAGTGTTGTATATGATAATTTTATAAGTGTTGTGAATGGTCAAATAATTGTTAAGAATAATCAAATAGGTGTTGAAGAATAGTGAATGGTCAAATAAGTGTTGTGAATAATCTGGTAAGTGTAGAAAAATTGTAAATAGTTAAATAATTCTAGTGAATGATCAAATAAGTGTTGTAAATGATCAAATAAGTGTTGTGAATGATCAAATAAGTGTTAAAGAACTATAAATGGTCAAATAATTCTTGTGAATAATCAAATAAGTATTGTGAATAATTAAATGAGTGTTGTGAATGATCATTTTATAAGTGTTGTGAATGGTCAAATAATTCTTGTGAATAATCAAATAAGTGTTGTGAATGATCAAATAAGTGTTGTGAATGATCATTTTATAAGAGTTGTGAATGATCATTCTGTAAGTGTTGTGAATGATAGTTGTTATTACGAAAAATACCCTTGCAACTCAAAAAAAAAAAGAAGGTGCGCCTCTTTTTTTTTTTTAATCTTATGGCTTTGGAATGGTAACTTTTGGTACACTCAATTCTCATGGGTACCTTTTGAACCAAACTATATACATATATATATATATATATATATATATATATATATATATATATATATATATATATATATATATATATATATATATATATATATATATATTCAGGTTCAAATAAGTACCTCTCGAAATCAAGTGCACCCGAAGGTACCGACCTTAAAAAACTTTTTTAAATTTTTTTTTCACATAACCATGTTTAATTTAATGTTATACACATGATATATAAATTTCACATACATTCACACTTTTGGTGTCCTTAAAAATTATGTGAATGCTCAATGCATATTTATGTGAAT